>QJPP01005771.1:0-53567 GCA_003996215.1 Jaltomata sinuosa
AAGTGGACTGCACACAAAAAAGGGCCTGTGATCCTTTCCTAAGCAACCAAACTTCGAACTTAACAAAATAGACCGGGCAAGTTCTAGATGCATGCACAGAGTAATAGTTTATAACAATAAGCTCACACACACTTGGCACCAAGAAACCATACCACTACCAACTATCAAAACATCAGCTCGGCTTAAGCATAATTATTACAATCACAACCACACAATGACATTCAAGGATCCAGAACAGTCAATCGTTTCAAACATAAGTACAAAATCAACTTTTTCAGAGGAGGCTCCTTTTAGTTCAACTTTCCAAAAAGCCATGCTTGTTATAGACACCAGAAAATAACACAAACAAAATTTAAAATGACAACCTAAACATGCCGGTTCTACTAGATAGCACACCGGAGGGAAAAGAAACACGGCAACAAAAACCCTCGGTGGTGAAAGACTCACAGGTATCCCAATCCTTAACTTAGACTCATGCATTGTCCCTAATGCATACATGTGAAAGCTAAAACTGTGAGAGAAAGGAATACCTGTGAAGCCCATAAGACTCAGAGTCTGGCATGATGTTGGAGACCGCCAGGGTCTCCAAAGCAGGAGTAATCGATGGAATAGGTTCAAGCGACATCATCCTGTTGAGCTCCAACTTTCTCTTTTATCGGCTCCTCAGCTAGGCTAGACAACTTCTTTACTCTTTCTAACTCTTTTTCTTTACTGGTTCTCTTGCGGTGTTTTCTTTTCCTTGATTTGTTCTCACCGCCTTCCTCTATAGGTTTCTCTTCTTATGATCCCAACATCATTCTTACAACAGCTAGGGTCTCGACAAAACCCTTCTCCTCAATATGCACATCCATAGGGGCTTCATCAATAACATTGATAATCGAGACCACCCTCATGCCTTTTGGTGGCTTCATCAATTTACACACATCAAACTTGACCAATTCATTGTTTAATCTGAATGTCAGTTCGTTTCTTTCCATGTCGATCAACACTCTTGCAGTGGCTAACAATGGTCGTCCCAAGATTATGGGAACTTCAAAGTCCACTTCACAATCTAAGATTACAAAGTCAGCTGGGAATATAAACTTACCAACCTTTACCAGCACATCATACAATATTCCCACCGGTCGCTTTACTGAACGGTCAGCCATTAACACCCTCATGGTAGTTGGTTTGGGAGCTCCCAAACCCAATTTTTTATAGACTGCTAGCGGCATCAAGTTGATGCTAGCACCAAGATCACATAAGGCTTTTTCAAAGTTGAATTTCCCAATAGTACAGGGAACAGTAAAAGCACCTGGATACTCCTTCTTTTCCACTAACGATCTTGAAGAAATAGCACTGCAGTGGTGGAGGTTATCTTCTGGTTCAAAGCTCACTGACCTATTCTTGGTAATCAAGTCCTTCATGAACTTGGCATATCCGGGCATTTGTTCAAGAGCGTCCACTAGTGGGATGTTCACTGATATCTGCTTGAGCATGGTCATGAAATTTAGGAACTTGCTATCTTCCACTTTCTTCTTCAACCGTTGTGGGAAAGGAGGCGGTGGCTGAGGCATCATAGTTGGAAGTTTTTCAACTTCCTTGCTTTTATCCGTGAGCCTTTCAGTAGCATCCTCTACCACATTGTCATCCGCAACATTACCTTTCTGAGTCTGAATTACCGGATGTGATTCCGATAATGTTCTACCGCTTCTCGTAGTGATCGCCATACAACTCCCATCATTCCTTGGGTTTTGAATGGTGTCACTCGGCAAGGTACCTGTCTTCCTCTGATTTAGAGACGCCGAGATTTGACTCATTTATTGCTCTAACTTCTTGATTGAGGTGGAATGTGAATCCACTACCTGACTCATTGCTGATAATTCAGTCTTCATCTCCTTTACCCCAGAGTCAGTAGATTCCACCTTCAACAACATTTTCGCCATCATATTCTCCAATTTGGACGTCCCTGTCTCGTTGCTAGATCTTTACCGATTACCAGGTGGTACATACAACCCACCTCTATCAGTTTTATTCTTCCAGTTCCCCTGCTCACGATCTCTGTAGCCAGCTTTTTCATAGTAGTTGTCCTTTTGATAGTTCTGACCTTGGTTTCCCTGACCATTGGCTTGGAAACCCCCCACATAATTGGCCTCCTCATCTGACCCAAAGTCTGTTGCTCTACTTTGGGAACCCACAACTTTCACTTTCTCAATACCTCCTGACAACAAATGCTTTGTCAGTAGGTCCATTTGCGTTTTCAGATGGGCCATATCTTGGTCTCGCTCTTCCTCCTTCCTGAGCTGCTCTGCTGACATACCAACTGCATAAGTGCTAGCTGCTACCTTTGTATCCCGTGTATGCCAGGCCCTGTTGGTTTTGGTGAGCCGGTCCAAAATAGTTGTGGCCTCAATAAAAGTGAGACCCATAAATGCTCCACCTGCTGCATTATCCAGTGTCGGCTTGGTAGCCGAATTCAGTGCCCTGTAGAATGTCTGCATTAGGAAATTGTCGGTCAAATGATGGTTCGGGCATTGTGTCAGCTTCTTCTTGAACCGCAACCAAGTCTCATGTAAAGCCTCATGAGGTTGTTGTTTGAAGTTGCTAATTTCATCCCTCAACTGTATCATCCTAGAGAGAGGAAATAACCTTTCTAGGAAAGCTCCTTTCAACTCTCCCCAGGTTGTGATAGAGTCGGGGGTTAGCTCTGTCAACCATAATGCTGCCTCATCAGACAGAGACAACAGAAACAACCTGAGTCTGATCGCTGTCTGACTTACTCCAGGCAATTCGAACGACCTGCAGATACCCACAAAATTCATCAGGTGTCGGTTTGGATCATCACCAGCCACACCACGGAACAATACCTTTAAGTTCAACAGCTGGAGCATTGTGCTAGTAATGTTGAACTTGGCCCTAGGCGATAGCGGAGGAAGCGCAATAGCGCCCGTGGCACCAACTCCATCTAAGTCGATATCCTCATCATCATCCAAAGCAAATTGCCTTGGTTGCTGTCGACCTCTACCCCTCTGCTGCTGCCTTTGGTTTGCGGGGGCTATATTTTCAACATGATCTGCAGCTCTACCATCACCCGCTGAAGCCTCATCATCCAGCCCAACACCGTCCTCAATATCATCAACATTTAAGTGTTGTTGGGCCTGCTGAGCTGCAGCTAGTCTTGCTGACTCTTATTGTTCTGCGTTCATGTTGTGCCTTAGAGTTCTAGCAAGCTCAGGGTCGTAAGGTAATATCGGTTCACCCGAGCGTCGGTTACTTGGCATGCACAACTCTGTACCCTGTAACAAACAAAAATAACAAATAAAAGCAGGAAATATGACTAAGAGTCAAATAAGCACACCGGACTTAATAAACAACTGTATTCCCCGGCAACGGCGCTAAAATTTGATAACACCCAAATTACACTTCAATTAAGAAGCGTAAGCGGTCGCTGTCAAATATAGAACCCAACTAAGGTTGGGGTCGATCTCACAGGGAATAAGGTGCAAATTAAGTCGTTAGTGACTTAGTTGACTAGTAATCAATAGTTTCCGGTAAATGGGGGGGTTTGTGTGATCAATATTCGAATAATGCAAATAATAATTTACGAGTTTCAACGAGTAATAATCAATATGAGAGGCAAACTAGGGATGTGTTCACCATGGCTTCGTAAACAATCATGAGTTGGAGTTCGATCGGGTTCTTTCTATATGTATATCACGATGTGATTGAATTAATGGTATCGTCTAAACGTTTCTCAACCAAATAGACGAATTTCCTTTTCAATTCTCTTGAACTTGAAAAGGTGAAATTTCTTGTTTCCATCCTAAACATCAAGTAGATTAATCTAGTTACAACATTAATCATAAGACGAGAGTTGGTAGTCTTGAATCCTCGTAGTTAATCAAATTTCTCAGGTTTTAATCTCTTTGTTCAAGCAAATCAAACCTAGGTATTTTCTAATGTTTGCAACCATTAGAAAACGTAAATAACGAATGATTAACAACGTGACAACATATAAATTGAACCCAATGCTACCCGGAATCTATATTGTTACTTTTGCCATGGCTCCCACAACCCTACTTGTGGGAAATTAGCTACTCATGCTATTAAAGAAATAGAAGAAAAACATATTCATAATAGGAGAAGGATTCTTACAAATAGTATGAAATTTACTTTAATTATCCAAGAACAAGCAGCTAAAAATCCCAAGAGTAATCGAAGAAGAAGAAGAATACATTGGTGTCGTATTTTTACTCTCAAAAAGCCGTCCTAATTAGTCTCTAGAAATATTTGGTAATGAATCCTAAAATAACCCTAACACTGGGTATTTATAGCAGTCCAGGAAATAAAGTCTAAATATAGAATTTTCAGAATCCCGCGTCGCATTGACGGGTCGCCTGACGGACCGTCATGAATGTGATGAGCCGTCACTTGAGCCGTCACAGCTAAACAGTGAGCTCCCAGGCAATTTTTCTGGTAAGTCGTCGGGCCTGCGATGACTTGCTGGTAAATTCTGGTAAGTCGTCGGGCCTGTGATGACTTGCTGGTAAATTCTGATAAGTCGTCCGCCCAGTGACGACTTATAGTGTTTTTTTTGTTTTATCTTGGTGGCATGGGTGACGGTCCGTCAGGCCAATGATGGGCCATCAGAAGGGCCGTCACTCATAGGCAGTGCTCGATGAATTGATGTCTCGTCTTGGCGGCCTGGCTGACGGCCAATCACAGGTGTGACGGTCAGTCATGCCAGCCGTCAGGCTTAACCAGTTGAAGTTTTTGAACCATTTTTCTTCTGTTTGCATCTCTAGCTCCATTTCATGCAAATATAACAATAAAACATCAAAAACCACAAAAGTTGCTTGAAAACTCCCGAGTATTCTTAGTTAAAGACGTCAAATGTGCCGTACAATCCCGACACATCAATAGACTCTCTCACAGTATTACTTTCAGTAAAGTACTTTAGGCCCTCAGTTTATGCTTATTTTCAGGTTTCAGTATGTTTTCAGATTACTCTTGCATTTCAGCTTTTTATGCATGATTATATTTTGGGCCTATGTACTATAGTTCAGTTCAGCTTACACACTTATTCAGTATTTTAGCATGTTTACATATTCAGTCAGCTTTGCATATCCCTCATACTTAGTACATCCGAAGTACTGACACATACTTTATACGCTACATCCTATCATGATGCCAGTTCAGTTTCTCAGATTCAGCCATGTGATTAGCTCGTACCAGTGCCAGATCAGCGACAGTCAGGGGTGAGTCCTTATCATCCGAGAATGTTTTCTTATGCTTTTTGAGTTAGTCAGTTTGTCCTTATTTTCAGTATTTAGAGTTAGTTGGGGGCTTATCCCAACAACTCATCAGTATTAGAGGCCTTCAGACATAGAGTCAGACTTAGTTGATTTGGGTTATTCTGTTTTTCAGACAGTTATTTATCTCAGATATTCTCAGTTGAATTCTCTTTAGATTATATGCTTTATTCAGTTATGCTTTCGCTTGGGGTCACTTGTGATTCTAGGTCCCGTGTTACGTTTAGGGGCTAGCCTCGGGGCTTGACATATCTGTTCTTATTATGGAATGTACCAGTATTTGGATATCTTCATGGGATTGGTTGATGCTATTCATTATTTGGTTCAGGTACCACGCCTGGTACGAGTTCTTTTATTGGTTGACTCGAGTACCATGCTTTGTACGGGTTTTGCATTGGTTAGCTTGGGTACCACGCTCGGTACAATATTATTCATTGGTTGGATCGGGTACCATACCTTGTACAGGTTCTTTATGGTTGATTCGGATACCATACCTGATATGGATTTACTTGTTAGTTATTGATATTTATTACATGTTGGTTTCTTGTGTGAACCAGGTTTATTTATTTACTTGATTTTATATTAGTTTCGTGGGTGGATTGGGCCAATGATAACTATTACTATTGTTGTTTATATTAGTTCTATGAGTGGACCAAATATATGATAACTGTTATTGTTGCTATTTATATTAGTTCCATGAGTGAACCGAGTTTATGATAAATATTATTGTTGTTGTTTATATTGGTTCCATAAGTAGATCGGGTTGTACCATGGCTGTTGCTTGAGGTCCTCGTATAGTCTGGTTACTTGACCTATATTGGGAACCCTTGAGTGGTCAGGTTGGTGTCTCTAAGTGCTAAGGTAGTTTCTTATGTAAACCTGAGTTGCATATTAAATACCGTAGATGATGTCCTAGGGATCCTTGGGTGGTTCGGGTTACTTGCCAGCTGTGAAATAGTTACATGTAGTATGTTGACTTACGTAGTTAGACATGACTTACATAGTTGTTAGGTTAGAATTGTTGACTTAGAGTTTTATTGGGAGAGGCATGTCGATACTTACTCTTGGATTTGATATAAAGGTAACTTATTATTGTAGACTCATAGTTGCTGACCTGGTTAATGGTTGGTAGTCAGGTTCTTGACTTGGGTTATTGGTAATATTGATTACATTTGATAGAATTATCCATTGTTGATTGACGAGGATAAGGATGGAAATACTCATAAGTAATACGAGGGATAAAGATAACATAAGTGGATGAAAGTGATATGGATTAAATCATTATATAAGTTGTCATGCTTTCTTTATGTGATTTCTATATTATTTTTATGTATTCTAATCTTGATCGATCGATGATATCTACAAGTACATGTTATTTATACTAATATTACTCTTGTTATAGTCTTTTTGGGTATAGTCTCGTTGCAGGATCAGTGATATTTCCTAGGTGAAGATGAATAGTGATCTCCAACAACTTTTACTCCTCTCTTTCTTATGGTGGTAACTGTGTCTTATTTTACTTTTGCATTTCTCTTAGAAGCTCTTGTACCTATTTAGACTAGTTCCTAAGGAGAGTTCAGTCGTATTTTGAAAAGCTTTTATTAGTAATCACAAGTTTGAAATTGTTTTTTATTTATTTAAGATAGATTTTTGTATTCTTATTTACTTCTACATTTCCTGTTTTAAATCGGGTGGTAAGGGTTCTCCTATCTAGGTAATTTAGAGTAGGTTCCCACACGATCTGGCAGTTGGGTCGTGATAATTTGGTACCAGAGACTAAGTTATTGGTCTTCTAATACAAGAGAAAATATCGAGTAGAGTCCCGCAGATTGGTGTATTGACGTGCACATCTAATCTTTGGGAATCTATGAGACATTATAGGAAATTGTTTCACTTTCTTATTTCTTTCGTGTGATGTATAATTTCTTATATGGGTTGAATCCAATTGGTATCTCTAGATTCTAATTGGTATTTCCACAATCATAATTGAAATCTAGTCGATTTCAATTGGTATCTTGAGGAGTTCACAATTGGAAACCTAGTTGTTTCCACTTGGTATCTGTCTATAAGGGATGAAACTTATGATTGTCATATGAGTTATAAGGAAATTGGTTGGTTGTTACTTGATGTGTCGTGGGTTTGCGACACTTTCGACTCTTAAAACATGGAATTGGAGTATGTTCTTTAGCGATTTTTAGTAAATTTGATGTGTTTTTGAGTCTTGTGTAGAAAAATATGGTTCGGTGACTAAGTGCAAGAAAAGACTGACATTTTGGCTGAAATTTACTTCCATGACTCAACTCCACGAGTCATGAATGTTCCACGAGTTGTGAAAGTCAGTCGTGGAAAGATTACTGCAGATTATGCTGGAGCCTGAGTTCTACAGAAGATTTCCATGAGTCGTGGACCATTTCACGAGCCATAATCCCTGTCCGTGGAACCTGATCAGAGAAGGAGAAAAATATTTGAGATCCACGTAGCAACTCCACGAGCCATGATTCAAGTCATGAGTCGTAGAATGAACTCATGAAAGGGAACCCACAGGATGACAAAACCTCTAAGTTTCACGAGTACTATTGATGACCCATAGAAGCTTCCATGGACGTAGGCTATGCTTGTGGAAGCTGCCGATTCCAGTTTTCCTTGTTTAATTAGGATAGGATTTCTAATATCTATAAATACCTCTCCTAGGTTTTCTTTTACGTTTTATGATTGATACTTTATAAGAATGGGAAAAGGGATGTTTACAACAGAGATTTGAGGCTACCAACCCTCATCTAATAGCTTGACCTTTTTTGGGAATAGCTAATCTGGGATCAAGGGTAAGGGTTAGTAAAGCATACACCCACAGCCGGACCAAGGCGTGTGGTGAAAGTCATCTATCTACGGGACCAACCATTTAGGTAAACTAAACATACCGATCTTGCATGCTAAGAACCAAACTAGTTTACTAAGCATAACGCTTTACTAAGTTATGATATCATGGGGAACACTACCCTAGTCACTCCTCTAACTATTACTTGTTACTTGTTCAAATCTGAATTACAATTTCTACTTGTTACTTAAAACCCCTCTTCGTAGGGAAATAAACGGCTAAGAGCGCGAGTAAACATAATTGACCCTAGTCTTTCCATATTCCCTGTGGGATCGACCCTAACCTTGGTTAGGTTCTATATTTGAACAACGACCGATTTATACTTCTTTTTAGAGGTGTAATTTGTGCGTATCAAATTTTGGCACCATTGCCGGAGAATACGGTTTAGGATTAAGAGAAATTGTGTTTATTTCACTATTAGTCCTTATTTCCTGATTTTACTTCTTCTGTTGTTTTTGTTTTGTTACACAGGTTGCACACTTGTGCATGCCCAGTACAAGGAGTCAAGGCAATCCTTTGATACCATACGATCTGGAACTCCAACAAACTCTGAGAAACATGGCTAAAGAGGGAGTTTATGAGATACCTAAAGAGGCCACAACTCGGATGTTGGCCGAAGAAGGGCAAAATAAGGCAGAAGAAGAAGTTCAAATTGCTGAAGATGCTCAACTTACAGCAGACCTTGAAGCTCAAAATCATTCAGCTGAGCAAGCAAGGCAAGCATGGCAACAAGCTGCTTGTCAAGTAGCACTCGATGCTTAAGCTGCGAGAGATAATGCAGCCAGACAAAATTTGCCTAGGGATCCTGTCGCACCAAGAGTTAATAGAGGCAAACAGATGTACCAACCTCGACGCATCCCTTGGTATAATGTTAATGATGATGATGCAGGAACAACATGTGACATAATATTGACACCGCTGCTCGATAGTGTAAAGTTTGATTTTGCGAGCACTATGATTTAGCTACTGAACCTGAAGGGATTATTTGCTGGCAAGCCCACAGATGATGTGAACTTTCACTTGACGAACTTTACTAGGATCTGCAGGGCCTATAACCTTCCAGGGGTGGATCATGATGCTATCAGATTGTGGCTCTTTTCATTTTCATTAACTGTATAAGCGACACTTTGGCTTGCAGAACTACCTAATGCTTCTATATTCACATGGGTTGAGCTGAGAGATCAATTTTTATAGAGGTTCTTCCCTCTATCAAGGATATTGTAGCTAAAGCAGGAGATCTATAATTTCAAACAGCTTCTCATGGAGGCATTTTATGAAACATGGCTGCAGTTCAACAAGAAGCTGAAGCAAGTTCCGAATCACAGAATCCCTTCACACCACTTGATGGAGATCTTCTACAAAGCATTGAATGCAAACACTAAAACGGTAATAGATACAGTGACCGGGGGATCATTCATGGAGAATACCTATGTTGAAGCCTCTGTGATGCCTGATAGGGTTACCAAGATGAACAAGGCCTGGCATACGAGATACGTCGAAAGCTCAATAGGAACTTATGCAGTTGAGAAATTCATTGACCATGAAGAATTCTAAGAAATTAAACAGAACTTGGCATCTCTACAAATAATTGTGAACCTAATCACGAAACAAATTCTTAATGGTGGCTTGGAGAAGGTGAAGGCGGTAGGTTTACAAGGTAGAACATCAAGACAGGATGAGTATGACTATGATGAAGAAGCAGATTATCTAAATAATCAAGTGGCAGGTTTCTGGGCCAATGGCCAAGGAAATCAAGGATAGAACAGGGATAGATATGGCAACTACAATCGGTATGGATACAGAGATAGGAGCAGAGGCATAGATAGTGATTAGAACAAGAGAGATGGCTATAAGAACGATAAAAGTAATTTGTATGTCCCTCCTGGAAACCGCGAATATAGACCTGAACAACTATCTATGAGGGAGCTGATCAATAAGGTATTCCAAAAGGTTGATTCTATGGATGGGAGTATGAAATAGATGTGCACTGAACTGTCAGGTATGAGCCAAATGGTAAAGGCTCATTCTGTCGCCATAAAATAGATTGAGACTCAGATGCACCAAATGTCTACAAACTTGAATCCGCGACAAAAGGGTACTCTCCTAAGTGACACAATTTAGAATTTGAAGAATGATCGACAAGTTATGGTTGTGACTACCCAAAGTGGAAAACAAACTATTGATCCTACTATGCCTTTAACTATTGATGAACCGGCCGAGCCTGAAAAGGATGATGATGAGATTGTGGCAGAGTCTGAAGAAAAAGATAGCGGTGAAGGTCTAAGTGAGAGGAAGTCTTCTGATGCAAAAGCAAAGAATAAAGAAGTTACACTGGTCTTGAAGCCCATGCCATTGCCTCCTCCACCTTACCACATATATTGAAGAAAGATGTTGAGAAAGGTAAATTTCACAAGTTCATCTCCATACTGAAACAACTTTCACTCAATATTCCTTTAGTTGATGCATTAGAGCAGATGCTTGGGTATGCAAAATTCATGAAGGATCTGGTGACTAGGAAGAGAATTGTGAGCTTTAAGCCAACTGATAATTTGCACCATTATAGTGTAATAGCCTCCTGTTTTTTGGTGCAGAAAAAGAAAGATCCTGGAGCTTTACTATTCCTTGCACAATTGGAGCATTCTACTTTGCCAAAGCATTGTGTGATCTGGGTGCTAGTATTAATATAATACCACTAGCAGTGTTTAATTAGTTGGGCTTGGGAGCCCCCAAACTGACTATAATGCAGTTTTTATGGCAAATCTCACGGTGAAAATACATGTGGGAATTCTCTATGATGTACTTGTAAAGGTTGATACTTTTATCTTCCCTGTAGACTTTGTGATCCTTGACTGCGAGGTTGACTTTGAGGTTCCCATCATCTTGGGATGACCTTTCCTGGCCACTAGACGCATGTTGGTTAACTTGGAGACCGAGCAGATGAAGTTTAGATTGAATGACGAGGTAGTTACTTTTAATGTATGCCAGTCTATTAAGAATCATGATGATATGCGCGTTGTTTCTGTTATTGATGTGGTTAATGAGAATCAGCTAATTGTGCCTGTTAAGGAGAGACTTGGTGTTGAAGCACTTGCAGTTGTGATTATGAATTTTGATGGAGACGATATTGAAGACTATAATGATATGATAGAAGTATTTGTAGGTATGGGGTCTTATAGTTATCTCCAAAAAAGCTTGATTTGGACCTGAATAATTGACAGACACCGCTTGCTAGACCATCTATTGAGGAGCCTCCCATTTTGGAGCTCAAAGAGCTTCTGTCTTACCTCCGATATGTGTTCTTAGGAGCTAATGACACCTTGCTAGTTATTGTTGCTATAGATTTAGGTGAAGTACAGGTTGAAGCTCTGGTTTTTGTTCTGAGAAAGTTTAAGAGGGCCATTGATTGGTCCATTGCTGACATCATTGGGATTCCACCTGGGATCTGCATGCATAAAATTCAGCTCACGCCAGATTGCTTTCTGAGTATTGAACACCAGCGTAGGTTGAATCAGCCTATGCAAGAGGTTGTCAAGAAGGAGATCATCAAGTGGCTGGATGTAGGTGTGGTTTACCCTATTGCGGACAGTAAGTAGGTGAGCCCTATTCAGTGTTTGCCTAAGAAAGGTGGGATTACTGTGGTCCCAAATGCAAAGAATGAGTTGATTCTGATGAGGCCGGTCACAGGCTGGTGCATATGCATGGATTACAGGAAGCTGAATGCTTGGACTGAGAAGGATCATTTTCCGATGCCGTTCATGGATCATATGTTATACCGTCTTGCTGGTAGAGGATGGTATTGTTTTCTTAATGGTTATTCAGGATACAATCAGATCTTGATTGCTCCTAAAGACCAAGAGAAGACCACTTTCACCTGTCCATATAGTACATTTGCTTTCAAGAGGATGCCTTTTGGGTTATGCAATGCACCAACAATATTTCAACATTGCATGATGTCTATTTTCTCTGACATGGGAGAGGACACTATTGAGGTGTTCATGGATGACTTTTCGGTGGTTGGTGACTCTTTTGATGATGGTTTGGCTCATCTTAGTTATGTGCTAAAGAGGTGTGAAGAATGCAACTTGGTACTTAATTGGGAGAAGTGTCACTTCATGACGAAAGAGGGTATAATGCTTGGCCATCGGATCTCCAAGAAGGGTATAGAGGTCGACAAAGCAAAGATAGAGGTGATTGAAAAATTGCCTCCACCAGTGTCTGTGAAGGGGATTCAGAGCTTTTTGGGGCATGCTGGTTTCTATTAGAGGTTTATCAAGGATTTCTCTAAAATTGCAAATTCATTGTGCAAATTATTGGAGAAGGAGATAAAATTTGTGTTTGATGATGCATGTTTGAAGGCATTCGAGTGCCTTAAGGAAAAGTTAATCCTGCTCTCATTATTATTTCTCCTGATTGGTATCAACCTTTTATGGTTATGTGCGATGCTAGTGGAGTGGCGCTAGGAGCAGTCCTTGGCCAAAGGCGCAAAAAGATTTTTCATCCCATATACTAAGCTAGCAAAACACTTAATCCTGCTAAAAAAAACTACACGGTGACTGAACAAGAGCTGCTTGTTGTGGTTTTTACATTAGAGAAGTTCAGATCATATTTGCTTGGCACTATGGTAATTGTGCACACTGACCATGCAGCCCTTAGGTACCTCATGGCGAAAAAGGATGCAAAGACGAGATTGATTAGATGGGTTTTGGCACTGCAATAATTTGACTTTAAGGTCAAGGACAAAAAGGGCACAGAAAATCAAGTAGCAGATCACTTGTCTAGATTAGAGGAGGAAGCTATGTTGAAGCTTGATAATGCACAAGAGATTGATGATTAGTTTCCAGACAAGCAAGTGTTGGCCGCCTCCCAAGATCTGATTCCATGGTTTGCTGACATTGCCAACTATTTGGCAAGTGATGTGGTTCCTCCTAATATGTCTGTCCACCAGCGAAGAAAGTTTATGTCTGATGTCAAGAAATTCTTCTGGGAGGAGACATTCTTGTTTCGTAGGTGTGCTGATACTATGATCCATAGATGTGTGCCTGAAGCTGAGATAATGGAGATACTATAGGCTTGCCATTAATCCCCTGTTTGGGGGTCATCATAGTAGCATCCAGACAGCTCATAAGATCTTGCAATATGGCTACTATTGGCCGACCATCCACAAAGATGCCCATGATTTTGCTAAAGCTTACAGCAGGTGTCAAAAGGAAGGAGGTATATCAAGGAGGCATGATCTTTCTCTTACTCTCATTCTTGTGATCGAGCTATTTGATGTTTGGGGTATTGACTTCATGGGCCCGTTTCTAATGTCCAATGGAAATTGGTACATATTGGTGGCTACTGAATACGTATCTAAGTGGGTGGAGGCAGTTGCGCTTCCTAGTAATAAAGGCAAGTGTGTCACAACTATCTTGAAAAAGAACATATTTTCCAGATTTGGTTCACCACAGGCGATTATTAGGGATGAAGGCTCTCAATTCTACAACAAGTTGTTTCGTGCTTTACTCGAGAAATATGGAGTGAAACACAAGGTTGCAACCCCCTATCATCCCCAGACTAGTAGGCAAATTGAGGTTTCAAATAGAGAGATAAAGTCAATCCTGTCCAAGACTGTCAATGCAAATAGAACGGATTGGTCACAGAAACTAGATGATGCTTTATGGGCATACCGAACTGCATACAAGACACCAATAGGTATGTCACTATATCAGCTTATATTTGGGAAAGCGTGCCATCTTTCTATTGAGCTAGAGCATAAGGCCATGTGGGCACTGAAGAATTTGAATTTAGACTCGTCTGCAATATCGTTTCAGTGACTTGGGCAGTTGAATGAGCTTGATGAGTTCTGCCTCAACGCATATGAAAGTTCAGCCCTATACAAAGAAAAGATAAAGTTGTACCATGACCGAAAGATTGAGAAGAGAGATTTCCAGCCTGGTGATTTGGTCCTGCTTATCAATTCCAGACTTCACTTGTTTCCTGACAAGTGAAGTCTAAGTGGATTGGACCATTTAGAGTGGTACAAGTGTTCCCACATAGTGCTATAGAGCTTGAAAATAATGAGGGCAAGAGATTCAAAGC
This sequence comes from Jaltomata sinuosa, assembly GCA_003996215.1. NCBI lineage: Eukaryota > Viridiplantae > Streptophyta > Magnoliopsida > Solanales > Solanaceae > Jaltomata > Jaltomata sinuosa. The sequence goes on from QJPP01005771.1 coordinate 14,248, forward strand.
AAATGGGCAGCGGATAAAAGCATATTGGGGGACTGCAGAGGAGCTGAAAGCTATTGAAACTTGGACTCTTTATGAATTCATGATACCCAAGGAGATTGATAAAGTCTAATTAATCAAGTGACCTGCGTCGTGCCGCGATGTTAAATCAGGCGTTGCATGGGAGGCAACCCATAAGGAAACTTAATGAAGTCTGAGTAGTCAAGTGACCTGCATCGTGCCATGATGTTAAATCACGCGCTGCTTGGGAGGCAACCCAAGGCTAATGCTTGTCATATCTGCAGGAACAAGCGGAGGAAAAGTGTTGGGAAAGATAAAACTCAGAAAAGGGGTAAGTAAGGTTCCACGAGCAAGGTTCACAGACCGTGGATAAGTCCACGAGTCATCGACCAAACTCGTGGAACTCAGGTAATATTGGCAAAGTGCAGAACAGGATCCACGAACCAGTTCCACGAGCTTAGATTACAATTATGAGTCGTGGTTCCTGGTCATAAAAAATCAGATGAAGATGGGTGGCAGGACTTGTTCCATGAGACTGTTCTACGTGTCGTGGTTTAGTTCACAACTCGTGAACATGACTCGTGGAACTCAGGTAAGTTTTCTTTTAATTTACTGTTCACCTGATGGACATGACTCGACCTGCGACCCCTTTTTGTTTAAATTGCACCCCCACTCAAAGTTTTCCCCATTTTCACAACATAGCCGACCCCTACACTCTCCTACTCACATTAAAACACTAAAATCCCTACTAATCCTCCATCAAGTTATTAATTTCCGCAAATCACTCCCAAATTTCCCCCCTCCCCAAATCGATGTTGCTACTGTTTCTTCACCAAAGTGTCAAAAATGGGTCCTTAAGCTTACTAGTTGGTCGTGGGTCATGGTTGTTTATAAAATTCTCAAGTATTCACTCAAGTTTTCCCCTAATTTTCTAAGGTATGAACTTAAATTCTATCCTTAGTTTAATTTTTGGGGAATCTTACTTGACCTAGGGTGACTTTTGTGAGAATAATGGATGTAAAACCCTAGGGATGACGGTTGGTGGAGTGAATACCTGATATATGTCTGAAATTGTGTGCATAAGCATTAAAAATGGTTGAAATAATGAACAATTTTGAAGCATATTGGTTTTCTTATGTTGCAGTGATCACGGGGGAATTCTACGGGTCGTGGTTCATTCAATGAACCGTGGAATAAATCCATAGAAATTAGACTGGAGGCCTGTTCTCAGGTCTAAATTTCACGAGGGTCATCCACGATTCATGGATCAATTCACGAGTCGTGGATGGCACTCGTGAATCTCAGACCTGCAGACAGTAAAAGATGTCTGATTTCCATGAGGGGCATCTACGAGTTGTGTATCAAACAATGAGTCGTAGATGCAACTCATGGAACTCAGACCTGCAAACATGTTATTCTTCCTGGAAACCACGAGGGGTTTTCACGAGCCGTGGTTTATACTACGAATCGTGAAACCCACTCATGGAACCCAAGTTCAGTAAAATTAATATTTTTTTCTGGGTTCTCTTGCCTCTGTTGTACTGATATTTTCCCCCACAAGTATAATGCGTCGAAAAGCACCTCAAAAAGGGTAAAGACCGCATATCAAAAGAAGTTAAAAAGGGGCTCGTCTGTTCAAGTCTAGACTCATCGATGAGCCAAATGAGCATGCTAAACCTGAATCGAGTGGGTCCGAGGAAGTCTACGAGATTCAGCCCGAACCTGAAAGTAGATCCTTGGACCACGAGATGTGGGGAACAGACGTAGGCAGTTGAGGAGGCAGCACTTCAGCTAGCCTTCATAGTTGCACCATCAGCAATGACTAGCGCTCCTCAGTCTAAAGAAGGAGAGGGGTCGTCCAAAAAGGGTGATAGTAACCGGGAGAGCAACAAAGGGACCGGTACTGAAAAAGAAAATGAGTCTGATGATACTGAGTCAGCATCCAGTGATAAGAGATCCTTTAATCTGGCCACTCTAGTAGCTGAGACTCAGACGCAAGTAGAGGCTGATAGAGTACAGAGACCTGAGGCTCAGGATAATCGGAGATGGTGTGTCCCAACCATGAGGGACAAATATATGCAGGGGATTTATCAGTATGACAGAGGTTTGCCGAAAAGGGGCATCTTTGAGGAACCACGGATCCGAACCGAGGGCTTAGCATCCATACCAGAGATTCAGGCCACATTCGATCACTACCAGTATAGTTGGATGGCTGAGCCCCTAGGCAGATATTGTCCTGAGATAGTTTGGGAATTTTATGCCTACTATGCAGCCACATGCAACCAACTCTTTGGGCCGAGACAATGATACCAGGATCTTCCCCCACTCACCAACACTTTGGTGCGACATGCACCTGTTGACATCTTTGAGTGGACTATTCAGTGGTTCTTGTTTGGGCCAGAGTATGATTTATAGGTTGACACAGTCGAGTTTGATTGCAAGATGAAAATGGTCTGAGATAAAACAAAAATGTGGGACCCAGTTTAAAAAGAAAATTTATTGAGATGGGCTGCGGGGTATATAACTAGGAATGGTGAGGATGAAGAATAAGTTCACAGAGGCGACACAAAAAAGGCAACACTAAATTTTGTTGGAAAGTTTTGGTGGGCCATTATCCGGTCCCGCATTTATCTGATACAGGCAGACAATACTCTGACTCCTGACTGTGCAGTAGTAGTGGCCAGCATCATAGCTGGTTATGAGATTAATTTCCCATGCTGCATCTTAGAGGAGATCCATGAGCGGTTTTTCTGACCACATACTAGCATTCCCTTTCCATGCTTGATTCATCGGCTGTGCACGGAGTTGGTAGCCTTACAGATGCCAGATATTGACCACACCCTGGAGATGACTAGGATACAGGATTCCAAGTTGATCAAAGATGTTGCTAACCCGGTTGCACATAGACGAGCTTCATCCTCCATCTCTGATGGTATTATGAGAGTTGAGGGGTCCTCCACAACATGAAACCCACTAGATATGCATGATACGGGGGGGTGAGTATAACTACAGAGGGTGACACAACCTCAACTTCTGCGCCTTCGACTTCCCAGATACCAGTTAGCATTCCTACTGCGCCCCCGCGCCCAGCCCCTTCTGGAAGGGTTACTATTAATACTGAGTTTCTCCAGGATCTGGTTGCACGCTAGGCCGATACACAGAAGCAGGTAAATGATTTTTTTGGATCACCTCCAATCGTGGGTGAGATCTACTATAGCAGCCGCTGAGGCGAGGGTGAAAGTTGAGATAGATCAGGTCGCATAAGAGATGTCTGCATGGATCGATGCATTTGAGCGTCGAGTGAATAATCAGTTGTAGACTATATAGAGTCCCAACTTAGGGTACATTACGGATGAGCTGGCACTACTTAGAGAGGAGATCAGATCTATTGACACTAGCCAGATCGGTTATGCCTTCCATCTCTATTACGGTCCCACCAGCCCTACACCAAGTTATTAATTTATTTGCTGAGGTAGAGCCTGTGCTCTCGGGTGCTAGAAAAAAAAGAGTGCACATTGGTAGAACTTCTGAGGTTGAGACAGATCCTAAAAGGCTGTGAAGAGACACCACTACTACCGTGCAGCGATCCCTAGATGACATGCGCCTTCTTGAGGAGGCAAAGCGGTAGTGACTTTGGGGTGCGTCATCCAGTTCGGCTCCAGTAGTTGGAGGAGGCACATAATATGCTTTTGAGAGTTCTGAGGCTGCCAATGTTGGGAGGGCATACACTGATGTCCATCCTATTGCGGATTTATTGAGCGCGACGGCCACCGTCACCGCCACCGCCACTGACACTACTACGGGTGCCATATCACCAGCCCATCTACTTCACCAAACGCCGGTGCCTAGGCGCTATAGGTATGTCCTTCCTCCCTATGTATTTACTTTTATTGATGCAATGAGGTCAATGCACATTGTTTTTTGGTGGGTGGGGGCAACCGTCCATATTTTTATAGGTATCTTAGCAAAGTTTGAGTAGATAAAACACTCGCGTCGTGCTGCGGTATTAAATCAAGTGCTGCATGAGAGGCAACCCATGAGGGTACTCACAAGGTACCCGCATCCTTGGGGTTTTCTTACCTGTGTTCTTTCCCTAAGGACTTTTAGATTTTCGTTGAACCAGTATATTTAGAATAGGTTATGTGTAGTGAAAGAAGAATAGGAACTTAGCGCAGTCTATGGTCTGATTTTTAACTTGATGTTGATTGAAAAATAGAGACCCCTCCAAATTTTGTGTGTCATGAGATTATCTATTTTTGATAGACTAACCATTATGGATTTGTGCATGACATTATGTTAATTGATCTGATGAATGGCTTAAGCTAGAGTATGGACCTAATAGTTAGCATGTGATTGTTGAACTTTGTGCCATGTGTGTGTGTGAGTTGTATTTTTACTGTTCTTGCATTGTGTGCCAATCTAGAACTTGCCTGGTTAGTCTTACCTAGGTTGTGGGAAGTTGGTTAGGAAAGGATTATAGTCCATTTTTGAATTTGTCTACTTTAGCCTAAATGATCGTCCAAATGATTTGAATACCCTTTGATCCCTGATTGTGAGTCTAAATTGGACCTTTTTGTTGTTTAGCCTAATCACCTTCCCTGTTTTCAATGAACCTTCAGTGTGGCCCTGGTCCCTCCTTGGAAATTATGCACCTCAACTCAGGCAAATTGCCTAAGTTGAGGGTGGCTACTGTGAAGGTAAGTGCAAAATATGGGGTATGAAAAGAAAAGGTTAGTGATAAAAAGGGAAATAACGGGTGTGGCGGATATGTTAGAAAAAGAAAAAGAAAAAGAAAAAGAAAAAGAAAAAGCAAAAAAAGATAGAAAAAGAAAAAAATGTGATAAAACAAGTTGAGTCTGAAATAAACGCCGCACCTGTCACTTGATGAAAAAGAAAGAATATAAAGGGGAGAAAAGGGAAGGAAAGAAAGAGTTGGACTTAAAAGTGGAAGAAACATAGCGTGGTGTCAAGGAGGACTTAGTCACTATTTTCCAAATCTACCATACCCGTCCCTTAGCCTACGTTACAAGCCAAGTAAATTCCTATAGAGATCCTAACCTAACTGTTCAAAAACCAAGGCATAGAAAATAAAGGCAAGCCTATGGTATTGTGCATGCATTGCTTGAATATCTTTGTGAGTGTGAGTGTTCTAGTTCAGTCCCGAAAATTTTGACTGTATTATTGTGCGATTGGGACTTCTTTGTGGTGAGGGCACTAGAGTAACTTTGACTGCTGATTGTTGGGGTAAGTCTCATATGTGTATGCTATGTCATCTATTGATAGCGTGATTGTCACGCCCCGAGGTTACCCCCTAGACGTAACACGGGACTTAGGACCACACGGATCCTAAGCTAACCCTTGGTCATAGCATTCTCAAGCATAACAAATATAAGTGGAACATAATAGATAAAGTCAAAATAACATAAATGGATAATTAAGTCGATAGAAATAAAAGATCCATAAGAAGACTCAAATACTGTCTGTGTTTGAAAAGCCTCTACATAAGACATAAGGAGTTGCTGGGACAAGCCCCCAGTTAACTCTAAGTGCTAAAGGGAAAAATATTGAATTAGACACTACTAGCCCTCGGAAAATAAGAACTCACCAACCCTTGCTGAATGGCCCACGAACTCTAGCCACGTGTCTGCGAATGGAAACCTGGATCTACATCGTTAATAAGATGCAGTGCAAATATGCGTCAGTACTATAGGATGTACTGACTATGTGAGATATGCGTAAGTAATATAGAAAGCATGCTTAGAATATAACTGAGAATGGAGTGGGTGCATAATAAGAGTATCATGAGTAAATATCGTAATCCTGAGTAATAAAACATGAGCTTAGACGTCGAAGCCTTGATTTAAGACATCATAAAGTTTAGAAAACTTGGGAACGTTCATAAGGGAGTCTTTATAACCAGTATTATACCACAGGAGCTACATGAAATCCTACTTTCATAATTATAATGAGGTTGTTATTCAAAATCATGAGGTGACACTCTCCACTAACAAGGTCCGTAGGTGACACTGTCTACTAGCGAGGTCCTTGGGTGACACTGTCTACTAACGAGGTCCTTGGGTGACACTATCTACTAACGAGGTCCTTGAGTGATACTCTCTACTAATGAGGTCCTTGGGTGACACACTCTACTAATGAAGTCCTTGGGTGACACTCTCTACTAACGAGGTCCTTGAGTGACACTCTCTACTAACGAGGTCCTAACGAAGTCCTTGGGTGACACTCTCTACTAACGAGGTCCTTGAGTGACACTCTCTACTAACGAGGTCCTTGGGTGACACTCTCTACTAACAAGGTCCTTGAGTGACACTCTCTACTAACGAGGTCCTTGAGTGACACTCTCTACTAACGATGTCCTTGAGTGACACTCTCTACTAACGAGGTCCTTGGGTGACACTCTCTACTAACAAGGTCCTTGGGTGACACTCTCTACTAACGAGGTCCTTGGGTGACACTCTCTACTAACGAGGTCCTTCTTCGCTTGGTACTAGAATACTACTTCCTAAAACATGCATATAGCCCATCTAATATCCGAGACATAACCAATGTCAAAACAATTGGAAAGCATAAAGACATGTCTAATGTCAAGCAAGGTCAACCATAAATTCTTTAGACTTAGCATAATCATAGTTCAACTACACTTTTCTTTCTAAATTCATACTTTAAGATTTAGGCATGCAATTTCCATAAGGTACTTGAGATCATAACATCCACGGATGAAGTTGAGCGTAAAATCCATGGAGGAATCATGAGAAAACACTTAATAGGATTGAGTGGAAATCCCAACTTCGGAATTCATAACCTGGAAGGAATCATGCTATAAATCAACCTTCATGCTTGGTCTTTTAAAACCAATAAGAGAATCATACTTCAATCATAAGTAATCAAGAAGAAACCATGAATTTAAACATAGAAACTAATTTCATAAACTTTCCCCAATTTTTGGATCAAAACCCTAATTTCATATCTTCATAATTCAAAATAAGAATTGGGGAATTTGGGCACTAGGGTGAAAGGAACCCATTGTTAGAAACCCACATACCTTGGTGGAAGATTACCCACTTGATTGGAAAAGAATTAGGAGATTTGACTTGGAGCTTGGAGACTTGAGCTTGAGAGGAACTTTCCTCTTTGTGTGAGGAATGAAAAACTTAAGAGGGACTTAGGGTAATATGGGTGGAAACCCTTCTAAAAGTAGTCAAAATGACTTCACTTCATACATAATAGGGTGGAAAATGACCAAAATACAGGAATTAATTGTTAAAAAGCTAAAAAATTGGTCAACTTTTAGTGAACACGACTCAGTCCACGAGTCATGGTTTGGATGACGGATCGTGCTTCTAAGTCGTAGAACTAAGCTGGAAATTTCAAGTTGTAGCTTCACTTCTACGGGTTAACAGGACGGACCCGTAGAAGGAATGATGAGTTGTCAAATGGAGTCGTCGTTCACAGGGAGCTGGGATGTTTTGGTCAAACCACGACTCAAGACTACGACTTGTCGTTCAAATGAAGAGTCATAGACTTGACTCGTAGTTCCAGAAGGGGACTTGAAAAAAAAATCCTCTGAAGACATTCCATGAGTCAACAGGACAGACCCGTTGTTTGAACGACGAGTCGTTGTTTGGACTCGTGGTTTTTGGGAACACTTTAACAGTTCTCAGGTCTAGTTTCACGAGTGGAACTATGACTCGTAGAATGAACTACGGTCCTAGAACCTACTCATGGTTTTCAGACCATAGGCTAAATCAACATATGGCAATCCACGAATCCATTCCACGAGTCATGGTTCAAACCACAATTCGTGGTTTGGACCCGTATTCCCTGGAACTTTGAAATTCTGAAGTTTTTATTTTAGATAGCTGGATACGTATACGGGGTGTTACAATATCCCCCCTTTGGGATCATTCATCCTCGAATGAAGGCTAGACAAGGGAAACTGAGGGGAAAACAGCCCAACCAAACGTCAAAACATAGAAATCAAGGGGTAATCATAAAATCTGAACTTTTCAAATTGAAAACATGATAAACTAACTTTGTAAAACATGGATGCATGCTAAAATCATAAGAGGAACTGATGAAGTAGAATTGGAGGAACATACTAAGGATAAACTACTACTCAAAACTGAGACCGGATGAACCACCTCCAAACCTGGTGGTACTCCTAACTTACAAGTAACACCACCAACTCTCTTCAACCTAAAACTCTGACCAATCAATGTCAAGAGTAACATCAAATCAATCATTCCAACTCTACTAGACCTGCGGGAGTGATTCTGGGAAGGACTAAGATAGGGAATTTCCAACGAATTCTCTTCGGCTAAGACTGAATCACTAATAAGAATGAGACACAACGGGGGTTCTAAAAGCCTCTAAGGAGTAACTTCGAACTTGCAAACACTGAGGGAAGTCATACAAAATTAAAGAGGCATCGGGGGTCAATAAAATATACACATATAGGGGAGACCTCCAACGTACCAGTAACCACATCCAATGAACCCTCCTGGTCCTGGTGGGATGACATAGCATAAAGGCGGTCCTGGTGCTGACCACCACCAAAACTAGAAGTCGTACCCTGGTGGGCCGGTCGACCTCCTGAGGATGCTGGAGCAAACTGAGTCTACCACCTCTCTGTACCTTCTTAACAATAGGGCAATCCCTAAGCTTGTGCCCAACCTGACCACACAAGAAACATCTGTCTGAACCATCTAGAGACCCACCACGATGACTCTTACCACATGTGTCTCAAGTAGGATAATGAGTCCCCCTTGCAATACTACCCTGTGAATAAGAACCCAATCCATCACCTACCGTGCCGTAAAGAGGCCTGGGGGCCTGAATAGGATCACTAGCTGAAGAATGCTCAAGTCCTGATGACCTCTTTTGAAAAGAAAAATGGTGTCCGTCCTCGGGCCTCTGCTGGCTAAACTCTGAGCTCTCGGATCTGGCTCTCTTGTTCTCCCTAGCTATCTCCCTCAACTTGTCTCCCTCGATCTGATGGGCATGAGTCATGAGTCGGGCAATATTCATATCACTCAACTACATAGCGGATCTACATTCTTTCTTCACTAAATCTACCACTCTGAAGATTTACTTACTCATTTGATCATGTGGGTCTGCTACCATAGATGGAGCATACCTAGACAACTGAGTGAACCTCAAATTGTACTCCTGAACTGACATCGATCCCTGCCTCAAGTTCACAAACTCCTCGGCCTTAGCTTGCCTCAACTCTCAAGGAAAGAACTGGTCGAGGAAAGCTCTCTCAAAACACTCCCAAGTCATAGAAACCACGTCCCTAGCTCTAGTCTCTCTCCACTCTGAAAACCAGATATGAGCCACATCTTTTAACTAATAGGATGCTAGCTCCACACTCTCAAGTATAATCACCCACATCACACCAAAGATCTTCTTCACTTCATCTATAAAATTCAATGGATTTTCACTCTCTCGAACCCCAAAACTTGAGTGGGTTCATGCGAACGAACTCTCAAACTCTGCCAGCAACTGCCCCACCTATTAGGTGCATGGGGATAGGCACCTACCGATTAGCCTGAGTGACCAAAGTTTGGGCTAGCAAATGGATGGCATTTCTGAAATCCTCATTCGTGATATCGGGAACCGGGATGGGAGGAACAACATTCTGAGCGGCTCGAGGAGGCATCGTACGTCGAGGAGGCATAGTTTGAAACATACAAGATAAGGATTAGAGGGACATGGGAGTTAAGCTCTTATTGCATGACATGATCATGAAAGAAGTGAAGTTTTCTAAGACATCTCATAGCTTCCGTCTCATATGTGTGGCGCACTTCACACACATGAAAAAGATTCTACTCGATGCGGCTTTCAGACATCTTAGGACTCTTGAACCTGAGGCTTTGATACCATGTTTATCACACCCCGAGGTTACCCCCTAGACGTAACATGGGACTTAGGACCATACAGATCCCAAGCTAACACTTGGTCATAGTATTCTCAAGTATAACAAAGATAAGCGGAACATAATAGATAAAGTCAAAATAACATAAATGGATAATCAAGTTGATAGAAATACAAGATCCATAAGAAGACTCGAATATTGTGTGTGTTTTAAAAGCCTCTACATAAGACATAAAGAGTTGCTGGGACAAGCCCCCAGCTAACTCTAAGTGCTAAAGGGAAAAATACTGAACCAGACTCTACAAGCCCTCGGAAAATAAGGACTTACAAACCCTCACTGAATGGCCCATGAACTCTAGCCACGTTTCAGCGAATGGAAACCTGGATCTGCATCGTCAACAAGATACAGCGTAAATATGCGTCAATACTATAGGATATACTGAATATGTGAGATATGCGTAAGTAATACAGAAAGCATGCTTAGAACATAACTGAGAATGGGGTGGGTGCATAATAAGAATATCATGAGTAAATATCATAATCCTGAGTAATAAAACATGAGCTTAGACATCGAAGCCTCGATTTAAGACATCATAAAGTTTAGAAAACTTGGGAACGTTCATAAGGGAGTCTTTATAACTGGCATTATACCATAGGAGTTACATGAAATCCTACTTTCATAAATATCCGAGGAGACACTCTCAACTAACGAGGACTGCCTTTCATACAAGATATGACACTTTCGACTAACGAGGTCGTTATTCAAAATCATGAGGTGACACTCTCCACTAACGAGGTCCGTAGGTGACACTCTCTACTAGCGAGGTCCATAGGTAACATTCTCTACTAACGAGGTCCTTGGGTGACACTCTCTACTAACGAGGTCCTTGAGTGACACTCTCTACTAACGAGGTCCTTGGGTGACACTCTCTACTAACGAGGTCCTTGGGTGACACTCTCTACTAACGAGGTCCTTGAGTGACACTCTCTACTAACGAGGTCCTTAAGTGACACTCTCTATTAACGAGGTCCTTGAGTGACACTCTCTACTAACGAGGTCCTTGGGTGACACTCTCTACTAACAAGGTCCTTTGGGGACACTCTCTACTAACGAGGTCCTTGTTCACTTGGTACTAGAATTCTACTTCCTAAAACATGCATATAGACCATATAATATGCGAGACATAACCAGTGTCAAAACAATTGGAAAGCATAAGGACATGTGTAATGTCAAGCAAGGTCAACCATAAATTCTTTAGACTTAGCATAATCATTGTTCAACTACACTTTTCTTTCTAAATTCATACTTTAAGATTTAGGCATGCAATTTTCATAAGGTACTTGAGTTCATAACATCCACGCATAAAGTTGGGCGTAAAATCCATGGAGGAATCATGAGAAAACACTTAATAGGATTGAGTGGAAATCTCAACTTAGGAATTCATAATTTGGAAGGAATCATGCTATAAATAAACCTTCATGCTTGGGCTTTTAAAACCAATAAGAGAATCATACTTAAATCATGAGTAATCAAGAAGAAACCATGAATTTAAACATAGAAACTGATTTCTTAAACTTTCCCCAATTTTTGGATTAAAACCCTAATTTCATATCTTCATAATTCAAAATAAGTATTGGGGAATTTAGGCACAAGGGTGAAAGGAACCCATTGTTAGAAACCCAAATACCTTGGTGGAAGATTACCCACTTGATTGGAAAAGAATTAGGAGACTTGACTTGGAGCTTGGAGACTTGAGCTTCAGAGAAACTTTCCTCTTTGTGTGAGGATGAAGAACTTAAGAGGGACATAGGGTAATATGGGTGGAAACCCTTCTAAAAGTAGTCAAAATGACTTCACTTAATACATAATAGGGTGGGAAATGACCAAACTACCCATAGGAATTAATTGGGAAAAAGCTGGAAATTGGTCAACTTTCAGTGACCACGACTCAGTCCATGAGTCGTGGTTTGGATGATGGATCGTGCTTCTGAGTCATAGAACTCAGCTGGAAATTTCAAGTTGCAGCTTCACTTCTACGGGTCTACATGACAGACCCGTAGAATAAATAACGAGTCATTAAATGGAGTCGTCGTTCACAGGGAGCTGGGCTAACTTGGTCAAACCACGACTCAAGACTACAACTCGTCATTCCAATGATGAGTCATAGACTTGACTCGTAGTTCCTGAAGGGGACTTGGGAAAAAAAGTAAATCCTCTGAAGACATTCCACGAGTCAGCAGGACGGACCCGTCGTTTGAATGAAGAGTAGTCGTTTGGACTCGTGGGTTCTAGGAACACTTTTATAGTTCTCAGGTCTAGTTCCACGAGTTGAATTATGACTCGTAGAATGAACTATGGTCCATAGAACCCACTCGTGGTTCTCATACCAGAGGCTAAATCAACATAAGGCAATCCACGAATCTATTCCACGAGTCGTGGTTCAAACCACGATCCGTGGTTTGGACCCATAGTCCTTGGAACTTTGAAATTTTCTAAAGTTTTTATCTTGGATTACTGGATACGTGTATGGGGTGTTATAGTGATGTCGTCCATGGATCCTTTTGTGTTGTCTTGATAGAAGAAACTTGTGCACTTGTTTTGTGTTGAAAAGGAGGAGGATATTTGTTGTTGGCAGAATTGATGAATCATATGACTGTCGTACTTCCTAGTTTTCTTTTACTCAAGTGTCGTTCTTGGATAGTTTTGTTTTGTCGCTTGAGGACAAGCACCAATTTTAAGTTGAGGGTGTTGATGTGTCGTGGGTTTGCGGCACTTTTGATGCTTAAAATGTGAAATTGGAGTATGTTCTTTAGCTATTTTTAGTTGATTTGATGTGTTTTTGAGTCTTGTGCAGGAAAACATAGTTCGGAGACTAAGTGCAGGAAAAGACTGACATTTTGGCTGAAACTGACTTCTATGACTCAACTCCACGAGTCGTGAATGTTTCCATGAGTCATAGAAGTTAGTCGTGGAATGATTACTACAGATTGTGCTTGTAACACCCCAGAAACATATCCAACTATCTAAGTGAAAAAGTCTCAAAAATATTCATGTTCCAGGGATTATGGGTCCAAACCAATGACCGTGGTTTGAACCACGGGTCGTGGAATGGATTTGTGGTTGCCTTCTTCTGGTTTTCCCTCAGGTCTGAGAACTTCAAGTGGTTTTCATCGACTGTAGTTCATTCTACGAGTCGTGATTCCAACTCGTGGAATCAGACTTGTAGGCTGACACTGCCCCCAGGAACCACGAGTCCAGGTGATGACTCGTCGTTCAAACGACGGGTCCGTCTTGTTGATTCATGGAAATGGATCAGAAGGATCGTTTTTCCCCAGGTTCTAGGACTTGATTTGACGACCCATCATTCAAATGACGGATCCGTCCGATTGAGTCGTAGACTGTCTTCTGCAGCCCGAAATTTCTTCCAGATTCCACGAGTTGAACCACGAGTCGTGGCTCAAACGACGATCCGTGGAATCAAACCGTAGAACCTAAAGCCAACCAAATTTCATGATTCTTCTAAGTCAAGTCCCAGGGGTATTTTGGTCTTTTATTACCCTTTTAACTACTAAGTGAGGTCGTTTTGACTATTTCAAGTAGGGTTTTCACCCTTATTACCCTAAGTTCCTCCTAAATCATTCATTCACCTCCCAAAAGAAGAAAAGTTCTTCCTCAAGCTTCAAGTCTCTAAGCTCCAAGTCAAGCCTCCTAAGTCTTTTCCATTGAAGTGGGTTATCTTCTTCTAAGGTATATGGGTATTCAACAATGGGTTTCTTTCACCCTTGTGCCTAAAATCCCCAATTCTTATGTTGAATTATGAACTTATGAAACTAGGGTTTTGATCTAAATTTGGAAAAAATTTATGAAATCAGTTTCTATGTTTAATTTCATAGTTTCTTATTGATTTTACATGATTTGTTCATGATTCCTTCATTGGTTTTAAAAGCCCAAGTATGAGGATTGATTTCTAGCATGAAACTATGAAATTGCATGTTTTCAAGAGAAACTTGGCAAGATTAGATATCATGGCCTGTATGTATTTATGAAATTGCATGCCTAATTCTTCAAGTATGAATTTAGAAAGAAAAGCATATTTTGAATTATGGCTATGCCTAGCTTTATGAACTATGTAATGAAAATTTGTATGATGCCCGATGTGTTTTCATGCTATATGAATAAGATTTTGCATGAGATGGCAGCACTTTGAAATGATGAGCTACATGTGCATGTTTTGGGAGTAGTATTTAGCACCAAGCGATGCGGGTTCGATTATCCAAATCCAAAAATTACGTTGCCAGCGTAGGTTATGAAATGATATGTGCCTTATAGGATTATAAGAGTGGATACACGTCTTTACGAATGGTGTCATGTGTCCTAACGGGCATTTGGGCAGCTTTGCCAACTAGGGTTATATAGTTGGGTATGGTGACTCATTCCTTGGCAAGGTTCAAGTCAGCTTTGCTAACTAAGGTTATATAGTTAGATTCCATGTAAGCTCACATGGTCTCATGTCGGTTATAAGAAACTCCCCTTATTTATTTTTCCAAGTTTTCTAAGCTTTATGAACTCCTACTTAAAGTTTGGCTTTTATTTCATGTTTTACCTTTCCATTATGCTATTTACTCATTATACCCTATTATGTATGGATTTTTCCTACGCACGTTTTTAAAGTATGTTTCTATCGTATTTATGCATTGCCTGTATACTTAGTACATTCCATAGTACTAATGCATATTGTGCTGCATCCTTTGATGATGCAGATTCAGGTGTCCCTTCACAGATACGTGGCTAGGGTTCCTGTCTACTCTCAGTCAGCTTTGGTGAGTCCGCATGATTTGAGGACTAGAATTTACTCTAGCTCTTATTTTCCCTTTTCTTTTCAGATTGTCGAGTTAGTTGGGGTATTGTCCTATCAACTCCTTATGCTAGTCCTAGAGGCTTTTCAGAAATAGATGTTATCGGATGATCTTTGGGTTGTATTCCCTATTTAGTACTCTATCTATGATTATATTTCCTGTTTTGGATTTCCTTATGATGCTTCCGCTATGTTTTCCCTTATGTTGCTTAAGAATGCTATGACCAAGGGTTAGCTTGGGATCTTCATGGTCCCGAGTCTCATGTTACATCTAGGGGTGTAACTTCGGGGCATGACAAACTTGGTATTAGAGCCTCAGGTTCAAGAGTCCTAGGATGTCTGAAAGCCGCATCAAGTAGAGTCCTTTTCATGTGTGTGAAGCATGCCACACATATGAGACAGAAGCTATGAGATGTTTTAGAAAACTTCACTTCTTTCATGATTATGTCGTATGATAGATCTTAACTCTTATGTTTCTCTAACCCTCATCTTGTACACTTCAGATTATGCCTCCTAGATGTGCTATGCCTCCCCGAGCCACTCAGTATGCTGTTCCTCCCGTTCTGGTTCCTGATGTCAGGAATAAGGAGTTCATAAATGCCATCGATTTGCTAGCCCAGACTTTGGACACTCAGGCCAATTAGCCAGCTCCTGCCCCAGTCCATTCTCAAGGTGGGGTAGCGGCCCGAGTTTTTGACTTTGTCCGGATGAACCCACTTGAATTTTGGGGTTCAAAAGTGAGTGAGGACCCACTCAACTTTATTGATGAAGTGAAGAAGATCTTTGAAGTTATGCAAGTGGTTGGGGTTGATTGTGTTGAGCTTGCATCCTATCAACTCAAGGATGTGGCTCAAATTTGGTTCATACAATGGAAGGAGACTAGGGTGAGGGACGCGGTCCCCATGACTTGGGAGTGTTTTGAGAGGGCCTTCCTTGATAGGTTCTTTCCCCGAGAGTTGAGGCAAGCAAAGGTGGGGAAATTTGTGAACTTGAGATAGGGTTCGATGTCGGTGCAAGAGTATAGTCTGAAGTACACTCAGTTGTCTAGAAATGCTCCTTCCATGGTAGAGGACCTGCATGATCAAATGAGCAAGTTTATATATGGGGTTTCTGATATAGTGAAGAAAGAGTGTAGGTCTGCTTTGTTGTTGAGTGATATGAACATTTCCCAACTCATGACTCATGCCCATCAGATTGAGGGTGATAAGCTTAGGGAGATGGCAAGGGAGAACAAGAGGGTTAGATCCGAGGGATCAAGTTTTGGTCATCACAGGTGATGTGCCGCCATTTTACGGCACTTTCGACTCCTTTAAACTAAGAACAATCGTACGTTTTCAAGCAACCATTGTCGTTTTTGATGTTTTTATGTTATATTTGCAGGAAAGGGAGACAAACGTAGAAAAAGAAGGAACTACGATCAAAAGCTCGCCACTGCCTAAGAGTGACGGCCACCATGACGGGCCGTCACACACATGACGGTCCGTCACAGTGACCGTCAAGTAGAAGAGCATCACTGCCTAGGAGTGACGGCCACCATGACGGGCCGTCACCCATGTGACGGTCCGTCACAGTGACCGTCAAGAGTTAGCTGCAACACTGCCTTGGGGTGACGGCCGCCATGACGGTCCGTCAAGATGGTGACGGTCCGTCACCCCAAGCCGTCAAGTTGAGACAGTCGGCGACACGGAATCCGAGCGTTTTTGGGTTTACTTCCTGGACTCCTATAAATACCCTATGTTAGGTTTATATTTTATTATTATGCAAGTTTATTTGTTAAGCTTTTTAATATAGTTTTCCCAATAGTTTTAGGAGAGAATTGGAGAGCAAGAAACACGTTTTCCTTGTCTTGGAAACGCGTTCTTGATTTGTTCTTGAGTTGTTCTTGAGTTCTTGGTTTCTTGTTCTTGGAATACTTGAAGATTGTTTTCATTATATTGTAAGGATCTTTTCTCTCTATTATGATTATGACTTTCTTCTCTTCTTCTTCAAACATGATTAACTAAAACTCTCACAACTAGGGTTGTGGGAGCCATGGCAAAGTAGCAATATAGATTCCGGGTAGCGACGGGTTAAATATGTATGTTGTCACGTTGTTAATCATTCGTTATGTAACGTTTTCTAGTGGTTGCAAACATTAGAACATGCCTAGGTTTAATTTGCTTGAGTAAAGAGATTAAAACCGGGAAACTTGATTAACAACGAGGATTCGAGACTACTAACTCTCGTCTTATGATTAATGCTGTAACTAGATTAATCTACTTGATGTTTAGGATTGAAATCTAAAAGCACACCTTTTCAAGTTCGAGAGAATTGAAAAGTAAATTTGTCTATTTGGTTGAGAAACGTTTAGACGATACCATTAATTCAATCGCATCGTGACACGCATATAGAAAGAACCCCGTTAAGCCTAGAATCGACTTTGTTGCTAACGCCATGGTAAACACTTCCCTAGTTCTCTCTCTCCTATTGATTATCATTCATACGTTAAGTGTTTGTTTTGTTTACAAATATTGATCACAAACCCCCCCCTATTTACCGGAAACTATTGACGACTAGTCACGTACTTCACTAAAGGCTTAATTTCACCATATTCTCTGTGGGATTCGACCCCAACCTTTGTTGGGTTCTATATTTGACTACGACCACTTACGCTTCATTAATTTGAGGTGTAGTTTGGGCGTTATCAAAAAGTGGCGCCGTTGCCGGGGAATACGGTTGTTAATTAAGTCTGGTGTGTTTATTTGACTCTTAGTCATACTTTCCTGCTTTACGTTTTTTGTTGTTTTTGTTATTGACAGGGTACATAGTTGTGCATGCCAAGTACCCGGAGCTCGGGTGAATCAATATTACCTTACGATCCTGAGCTTGCTAGAACATTGAGGCGGTATATGGCCGCACAACTAGAGGCAGCAAGGCTCGCTGCAGAACTGCAGGCCCAACAAAATCTGAATGCTGGTGGTCTGCAGGATGAGATCGCACGGAATGATGAGGATCTCGACTTAGATGGAGCTGGCGCTACGGGCGCCATTGTTGTTCCACCGCTACCACCCAGAGCCAAGTTCAACATCACTAGCACGATGATTCAGCTGTTGAACTTGAGAGGAGTATTCCGTGGAGCAGCTGGTGACGATCCAAACCGTCACTTAATGAACTTCGTGGGGATCTGCAAGTCGTTTGAACTGCCGGGCGTGAGTCAGTTGTCTCTGTCTGATGAGGTAGCGTTATGGTTGACAGAACTGACCCCCGACTCTATCGCAACTTGGGGAGAGTTGAAAGGAGCTTTCCTAGAAAGGTTCTTTCCTCCCTCTAGGATGATACAGTTGAGGGACGAGATTAGCAATTTCAGGCAGCAACCTCACGAAGCATTGCACGAGACCTGGCTGCGATTCAAGAAGAAGCTGACACAATGCCCGAACCATCAGTTGAACGATGAGTTTTTGATGCAGACATTCTACAGGGCACTTAATTTGGCTACCAAGTCGACGTTGGACAACGCAGCAGGTGGAGCGTTTATGGGTCACACTTTTGCCGACGCCATAACAATTTTGGACAGGCTCACCAAGACCAACAGGGCTTGGCACACACGAGATTCAGAGGTAGCAACTAGCACTTATGTAGTTGGTGTGTCAGCAGAGCAACGCAGAAAAGAGGAAGAACGGGACCAAGACATGGCCCATCTAAAAACGCAAATGGACCTCTTGACGAAGCACTTGATGTCAGGAAGTATCGAGAAGGTGAAAGCCGTGGGTTCGCAAGGTAGAGCAGCAGGGGTTGAATTTGATGAGGAGGCCAACTATTTGGGGGGTTTCCAGGCCAACGGCCAGGGAAACCAAGGTCGGAACTATCAGAGAGACAACCACTATGAGAAAGGCGACTACAAAGATCGCGACCAAGGAAACTGGAGGAACAACACCAAGAGAGGTGGGTTGTATATACCACCTGGTAATCGGGACAAGGCTAACAACGAGGCAGAGACTTCGAAGCTAGAGAGCATGATGGTGAAGATGCTGCTAAAGGTGGAATCGACTGACTCTGGAGTAAAGGCAATGAGAACTGAGTTATCAACATTGAGTCAGGTAGTGGAGTCACACTCAACCGCGATCAAGCAACTAGAGCAGCAAGTGGGTCACATCTCGGCATCTCTAAACCCAAGGAAGACAGGTACCTTGCCGAGCGACACGACTCATCCGAGGAATGACGCAAGCTGTATGGCGATCACCACAAGAAGCAGAAAAATATTACCGGAATCACATCCGGTAATTCAGACTCAAGGTGATGTTGCGGATGATGAAGAGGCGGTAGAGGAGGAAACTCCAAAGCCCGCGGAGAAAAGCAAGGAAGCTGAAAAGCTTCCAACTATGATGCCTCGGCCACCACCTCCTTTCCCCCAGCGTTTGAAGAAGAAAGCTGACGATGGTAAGTTCCTGAACTTCATGACCATGCTGAAGCAGATTTCAATAAACATACCATTGGTGGAAGCGCTGGAACAAATGCCCGATTATGCCAAGTTCATGAAAGACTTGATTACAAAGAAGAGGTCGGTAAGTTTTGAACCGGAAGATAACCTCCACCACTGCAGCGCTATTTCTTCAAGGTTGTTAGTCGAAAAGAAGGAAGATCCAGGTGCTTTCACTGTTCCCTGTACTATCGGGAAGCTCAACTTCGGAAAAACATTATGTGATCTTGGTGCTAGTATCAACTTGATGCCGCTAGCAGTTTATAAATAATTGGGTTTGGGAGCTCCTAAACCGACATCCATGAGAGTGATGATGGCTGACCGTTCGGTAAAGCAACCGGTGGGAATCTTATCTGATGTGCTGGTCAAGATTGGTAAGCTTATATTCCCGACCGACTTTGTGATCTTGGATTGCGAAGTAGATTTTGAAGTTCCCATAATCTTGGGACGACCATTGTTAGCCACAGCAAGAGCACTGGTCGACATGGAGAGAAACGAATTGACCTTCCGATTGAACAATGAAGTGGTCAAGTTCGATGTGTCCAAATTGATGAAACAACCAAGTGACATGAGGGTGGTCGCGGTCATCAAGGCTATTGAGGAAGCCCCTGCGGATGTGTATCTTGAGGAGAAGGGTTGTGTTGAAACCCGAGCTGTTATGAGAGTAAGGTCGCGATCGCAAGAGGACGAGCAGGTAAAGGAAAGCGGTGAAGATAGATCAAGAAAACGAAAACACCGCAAGAGAATCTGCAAAGAAAGAGCAAAGAAATTGTCGCGACTAGCGATGGAGCCCAAAGAGGAAGCTGGAACGCCACACTCCATTGAGTTCTCCTGTTTTGGAGACCCTGGCAGTCTCCAACATCGTTCCAGAATCTGAGTCATATCGACTTCACAGGTATTCCTTTATTCTCACAGTATTTTGTTTTCATATGTATGCATTGGGGACAATGCATGAGTCTAAGTTGAGGGTGTGGGGAAACCTGTGAGTCACCACCGAGGGTTTTTATTGCCGAGTTCTTTTCCCTCCGGTGTGCTATCTAGTAGAACCGGCATGTTTAGGTAACCGGCATGTTTAGGTTGTTTAGGTTGTTATTTTAAAATTTTGTTAGTTGTTTTGTAGTGTCTATAGCAAGCATGGCGTTTTTGTTTAAAAACGAGACCCCTTTAAAAATTTTCTGGTTTTGAGCTTATGTTGAAACAATTGACTGTCTGGATCCTTGTATGTCATTGTGTGATTATGAGTAGAATGAGTATGCTTAAGCCGAGCGGTTGTTTGATAGTTGGAAGCGATAGAGTTTCTTGGTGCCATAATGGTTAGCGTGTGAGATTATTGTTATAATATTCTTCTTACTCTGTGCATGCATCTAGAACTTGCCCGGTCTATTTTGTTAAGTTTGAAGTTTGGTTGCTTAGGAAAGGATCACAGGCCCTTTTTGTGTGCAGTCCACTTAACCTAAAAGACCGTCCAAATATAAATAATCCCTTTGATCCCTGTTTGAGCCATAATTGACCTTATTCTTTCAATAACCTGTCACCATTTTCCGTTTAACTTTCAATCCCTATTTTGGCCCTGGTCCTTCCTTGGACATCGTGCACCTCAACGCAGGCAACATCCTAAGTTGAGGGTGGCTACTATAGAGGTAAACCCTGTTTTGGCCCTGGTCCTGCCATGGACATTGTGCACCTTAACGCAGGCAATCAGCTTAAGTTAAGTTGGGTGTCTACTACAGAGGTGAATGATAAGAAAAAGAGGATGGAGAAGATTGGTTTTGAATAGAATGAAAATCCGGGTGTGTGCCTAAGAAAAGAAAAGAAAAATAAAAAGAGGTGAAAAAGATCGAAAAAGTAATAAAAAGAATTGTCAAAATAAAGAGTCCGCACCTGTAGCTAGAGAGAAGGAAATAAAAAGGTGAATAAGGATGGACAAAGTAAAGTTATGTGGTAAGAAGACGTCGGTAGTTCCAAGGAGGGCTTAGTCACTAACCCCTAAATGTATCCTACCTGCACCTGAAGCCTCATTACAAGCCTAAACAAGTCCTGTAGTGATCCTGAGCGGCTTTCTGAAGAACTGAAATAGAATAGTAAGGGCAATCCTATGGTATCGCATGTGCATTGTTTGAAATCGTTTGTGAGTGTGAGCGCTTACCTAGTCCCAAATCTTGTGTGTGGGATTTCTTTGTGGTGAGGGCACCAAGATGTCTGTATTGTCTATTGATTGTTAGGATAGCTGCGAGTGTGTATGCATAATATTCTATCATATCGGAATGACATGTTTGGATCCTTGCAAGTTAGTGTTTCATACATTTGTGTGCTACGAGGGAGCTTGAATTAATGTTGAATGACCATGAGTTGCTAAAGACACGAGTTTGTTGCTTAGTTGAGTCGTCGTGTTATTGTTTTGTGTCATGTTGCTTGAGGACAAGCGAACGTCTTAAGTTGAGGGTGTTGATGTGCCGCCATTTTACGGCACTTTCGACTCCTTTAAACTAAGAACAATCGTACGTTTTCAAGCAACCGTTATCGTTTTTGATGTTTTTATGTTATATTTGCAGGAAAGGGAGACAAATGTAGAAAAGGAAGGAACTACGATCAAAAGCTCGCCACTGCCTAAGAGTGACGGCCACCATGACGGGCCGTTACACACATGACGGTCCGTCACAGTGACCGTCAAGTAGAAGAGCATCACTGCCTAGGAGTGACGGCCACCATGACGGGCCGTCACCCATGTGACGGTCCGTCACAGTGACCGTCAAGAGTTAGCTGCAACACTGCCTTGGGGTGACGGCCGCCATGACGGTCCGTCAAGATGGTGACGGTCCGTCACCCCAAGCCGTCAAGTTGAGACAGTCGGCGACACGGAATCCGAGCGTTTTTGGGTTTACTTCCTGGACTCCTATAAATACCCTATGTTAGGTTTATAGGTTTATTATGCAAGTTTATTTGTTAAGCTTTTTTATATAGTTTTCCCAATAGTTTTAGGAGAGATTTGGAGAGCAAGAAACACGTTTTCCTTGTCTTGGAAACGCGTTCTTGATTTGTTCTTGAGTTGTTCTTGAGTTCTTGGTTTCTTGTTCTTGGAATACTTGAAGATTGTTTTCATTATATTGTAAGGATCTTTTCTCTCTATTATGATTATGACTTTCTTCTCTTCTTCTTCAAACATGATTAACTAAAACTCTCACAACTAGGGTTGTGGGAGCCATGGCAAAAGTAGCAATATAGATTCTGGGTAGCGACGGGTTAAATATGTATGATGTCACGTTGTTAATCATTCGTCATGTAACGTTTTCTAGTGGTTTCAAACATTAGAACATGCCTAGGTTTAATTTGCTTGAGTAAAGAGATTAAAACCGGGAAATTTGATTAACAACGAGGATTCAAGACTACCAACTCTCGTCTTATGATTAATGCTGTAACTAGATTAATCTACTTGATGTTTAGGATTGAAATCTAAAAGCACACCTTTTCAAGTTCGAGAGAATTGAAAAGTAAATTTGTCTATTTGGTTGAGAAACGTTTAGACGATACCATTAATTCAATCGCATCGTGACACGCATATAGAAAGAACCCCATTAAGCCTATAATCGACTTTGTTGCTAACGCCATGGTAAACACTTCCCTAGTTCTCTCTCTTCTATTGATTATCATTCATACGTTAAGTGTTTGTTTTGTTTACAAATATTGATCACAAAACTCCCCTATTTACCGGAAACTATTGACGACTAGTCACATACTTCACTAAAGGCTTAACTTTCACCATATTCTCTGTGGGATTCGACCCCAACCTTTGTTGGGTTCTATATTTGACTACGACCGCTTACGCTTCGTTAATTTGAGGTGTAGTTTGGGCGTTATCAACAGGTCCGGAGGTGGACATCGCTTTTCTTTCCAGAAGAAGTCATCAGGATCCGTTCATTCTTCTGCTAGTGCTCCTACCTAGGCTCAAAAACTTCGTCATGATCAGGGTGGTAGAGGATCTGGTTCCTATTCCTAGTCTTAAGGTAGTGTTGCTAAGTGATCTTCATATCCAGCTTGTGCCAAGTGTGGGAAGAGTCATTATGGTGAGTGTTTGGCTGGTTCAGGTAGTTCTTATGGATGTAGCCAGGCTGGACATCATATCTGAGATTGCCCTTCAGCTAACAAGGGGCAAAGAGGTGGTAGGACTTAGTCTACCCTAGTAGTTCCAGGAGGTTGACCAGACCAGCAGGGCACAACTTCTAGTTCTGGTGGTCAGCGCCAGAAACGTCTCTATGCTATGTCCTTTCGTCAGGATCAGGAAAGTTCCCCAGATGTGGTTACTAGTATGTTGAAAGTCTTCTCTTTTGATGTGTATTCTCTGTTGGATCCCGGTGCTACCTTATCTTTTGTGACCCCTTATATAGCATGCAAATTCAAAGTATTCCCTGAATTTATTTTAGAACCCTTTTGTGTTTCCACTCTCGTTGGTGAGTCAGTCCTAGCCAAAAGGATCTACCGAGATTGCCCTATATCAGTCCTTTATAGAGTCACTTCAGCGGATTTAGTAGAGTTGGAGATGACCAATTTTCATGTCATTCTTGGTATGGATTGGTTGTATGCATGTTATGCTTCTATTGATTGTCGTACTCGGGTTGTCAATTTCAATTTCCTAATGAACCTGTTTTAGAATGGAAAGGTAGTCCCCCTTCCTTGAAAGGTCATTTCATATATTATCTTAAGGCTAGGAAGATGATTTCAAAAGGGTATGCTTATCACATAGTGCGGGTTATGGACACGGAGTCTAAAACCCCATCCCTTCAGTCTGTTCCTATTGTGAATGAATTCCTAGAAGTCTTTCCCGATGATTTTCCCGGAGTCCCTCCCGAGAGGGAGATAGAATTTGGGATAGATCTTCTCCCATATATGAATCCTATCTCTATTCCTCCTTATAGAATGGCCCCCGCAGAACTTAAAGAGTTGAAAGATCAGTTGAAGGATCTTCTTGATAAAGGTTTCATCAGGCCTAGCATTTCTCCATGGGGTGCCCCAGTTTTGTTTGTTCAAAAGAAAGATGGCTCTCTTAGAATATGTATTGACTATCGTCAGTTGAACAAGGTCACAATCAAGAATAAGTAAGCCATTCCTAGGATTGATGACTTGTTCAATCAGCTTCAGGGCGCTAGTTTCTTCTCCAAGATCGACCTTAGATCCAGTTATCATCAGCTTCGTGTTAGAGAGTGTGATATTTCAATAAAATCCTTCAGAACTCGTTATGGTCATTATGAATTTGTTGTGATGTCTTTTGGTCTAACGAATGCTCCTGCAGCTTTTATGGATTTGATGAACTGTGTGTTCAAATAATACTTGGATATGTTTGTGATTATTTTCATTGATGATATCCTCATTTACTCTCGGAGTGAGGAGGAGCATGCAGATCACTTGAGGGTTGTATTGAAAACTCCCAAGGATAGACAGTTGTTTGCTAAGTTTAGCAAGTGTAAGTTTTGGATGCAGTCTGTTACTTTCCTGGGTCATATTGTGACTAAAGATGGTATTCTGGTTGATTCTCAAAAGATAGAGGCAGTAAAGAACTGGCCTATACCTACTTCTACGTCTGATATTAGGAGCTTTTTGGGTTTGGCAAGTTACTACAGGAGGTTTGTGGAAGGCTTTTATTCCATTGCTGCCCTTTTGACCCGATTGACTCAGAAGAAGGTAAAGTTTCAGTGGTCCGACTTGTGTCAGGAGAACTTTCAGGAACTGAAGACTAGATTGACCACCACTCCAGTGTTAGCTGTACCCGAGGGCTTAGACGATTTTATGGTGTATTGTGATGCTTCTAGGATTGGTTTGGGCTGTGTTTTGATACAACATGGTAAGGTGATTGCTTATGCTTCGAGACAGCTTAAGACTCATGAGAAGAACTATCCTACTCATGATCTTGAGTTGGCCGCCGTGGGCTTTGCTTTGAAGATTTGGAGACATTACTTGTATAGTGTGCATGTGGATGTATTCACCGATCATAAGAGTCTTCAATATGTGTTCACTAAGAAGGAATTGAACTTGCGTCAAAGGAGATGGCTTGAGCTTCTTAAGGATTATGATATGAGTGTGCTTTACCATCCGGGTAAGGCCAATGTCGTGGAGGATGCTTTGAGTAGATTGTCCATGGGAAGTGTAGCTTCAATTGAAGAGGGAAAGAAGGAATTGGTTAAAGAGGTTCATAGGCTTGTGTGGTTGGGAGTTTGCCTTATGGACTCGAACGAAGGTGGTGTGATTGTGCAAAATGGTTCTGAATCTTCCTTAGTGGCTCAGGTGAAGGCAAAGCAAGATAATGATCTAGTTTTACTTCAGCTTAAGGGTGCAGTTCGTCAGCAGTGGGTGGAGGTTTTCTCCCAAGGGGTAGATGGTGTGCTTCGTTACCAGGGTCACTTATGTGTGCCAGATGTAGACGGGTTAAGACAACAGATTCTGACCGAGGCTTACAGTTTTAGATATTCCATCCATCTGGGTGCTACTAAGATGTACCGTGATCTACGGGAAGTCTTTTGGTGGAATGGTATGAAGAAGGACATAGTTGGGTTTGTGAGTAAGTGTCCCAACTGTCAACAAGTCAAAGTGGAACATCAAAGGCCGTGTGGCATGCTTCAAGATATTGACCTTCCCACTTGGAAATGGGAAGCAATCAATATGGACTTTATTACGGGTTTGCCTCGTACTCGAAGGCAACATGATTCCATTTGGGTGATTGTCGACTGGATGACCAAGTCATCCCATTTCTTGGCTGTTAAGACTACTGATTCAGTAGATGACTATGCCAGACTCTACATCCGGGAGATAGTTTGATTGCATGGTGTTCCTTTGTCTATCATTTTAGATAGAGGTCCTCAGTTTACATCTCAGTTTTGGAGATCATTTCAGAAAGGTCTTAGTACTCAAGTAAAGCTTAGCACAGCTTTTTATCCTCAAACAGACGGCCAGGCAGAGCGTACTATTTAGACCTTGGAGGATATATTGACAGCATGTGTGATTTATTTCAACGGTAATTGGGATGATCACTTACCTCTTATTGAGTTTGCCTACAACAACAGCTTTCACTCTAGCATCCAGATGGCTCTGTATGAGGCCCTTTATGGCCGCAGGTGTAGATCTCCTATTGGTTGGTTCGAGGTTGGTGAGGCATCCTTGATTGGTCCAGATTCTGTGCATGAGACCATGGAGAAAGTTTAGCTCATTCGGTAAAGGTTGAAGACCGCTCAGAGTGGACAAAAATCTTATGCAGATGTGAGAAGAAGGGAGTTGGAATTCGAAGTTGATGATTGGGTTTTCCTTAAGGTGTCACCCATGAAGGGTGTGATGAGATTTGGCAAGAAAGGAAAGCTTAGTCCCCATTTTGTAGGTCCTTATCGAATTTTGAGGAGAGTTGGTAGCGTTGCTTATGAGTTGGAGTTGCCAACAGAATTGGAAGCGGTTCATCCAGTTTTCCATGTATCCTTGTTGAAGAAGTGTGTTGGTGATCCGAGCTTGATTGTTCCTTTGGAGGATGTGGGCGTGAAGGATAGTCTCACCTATGAAGATGTTCCCTTGGAGATCCTTAATCGTCAGATTCGGACGTTGAGGAATAAGGAAGTTGTTTCGGTAAAGGTTCTTTGGAGAAATCAGCTTGTTGAAGGAGCTACTTGGGAAGCGGAGGAAGCCATGAAGGCCAAATATCCTCATCTCTTTCCTTTCGATTCAATTTCAGCTTGAGGTACTAGTTTCCTCCTTAGTATGTCCCTCTGATTCTATTCCACCAGTTCCTCTTATGACCCTAGCATGCATCCATGTTTTATGAAGTTAGTTTATCATGTTTTCAAGTTGAGAAGTTCAGTTTTCATGATGTTTCCTTGATTTCCATGTTTTGAGGTTTGGTTGGGCTGCTTTCCCCCTCAATTTTCCTTGTTTAACCTTCATTCGAGGACGAATGATCCCAATGGGGAGATATAGTAACACCCCGGAAACATATCCAGCTAATTAAGTTAAAAAGTCTCAGAAAAATTCATGTTCCAGGGATTATGGGTCTAAACCATGGACCGTGGTTTGAACCACGGGTCCTGGAATGGATCCGTGGTTGCCTTCTACTGGTTTTCCCTCAGGTTTGAGAACCACGAGGGGTTTTTATGGACCGTAGTTAATTCTACGAGTCGTGATTCCAACTCGTGGAATCAGACTTGTAGGCTGACAGTGCCTCCAGGAACCACGAGTCCAGGTGATGACTCATCGTTCAAATGACGGGTCCGTCCTGTTGACTCATGTAAATGGATCAGAGGGATGGTTTTTCCGCAGGTTCCACGACTAGATTTGATGACCCATCATTCAAATGATGGATCCGTCCTGCCGAGTCGTAGACTGTCTTCTGCAGCCCAAAATTTCTTCCAGATTTCACGAGTTGAACCACGAGTCATGGGTTAAACAACGATCCGTGGAATCAAATCGTAGAACTTGAAGACGACCAAATTTCTTGATTTTTCTAAGTTAAGTCCCAGGGGTATTTTAGTCTTTTCTCACCCTTTTAACTACTAAGTGAGGTCGTTTTGACTATTTCAAGTAGGGTATTCACCCTTATTACCCTATGTTCCTCCTAAATCATTCATTCACCTCCCAAAAGAAGAGAAGTTCTTCCTTTAGCTTCAAGTCTCCAAGCTCCAAGTCAAGCCTCCTAAGTCCTTTCCATTGAAGTGGGTTATCTTCTTCTAAGGTATATGGGTATTCAACAATGGGTTCCTTTCACCCTTGTGTCCAAAATTCCCAATACTTATGTTGAATTATGAACTTATGAAACTAGGGTTTTGATCTAAATTTGGGAAAAATTTATGAAATCAGTTTCTATGTTTAATTTCATAGTTTCTTATTGATTTTACATGATTTGTTCATGATTCCTTCACTGGTTTTAAAAGCTCAAGTATGAGGATTGATTTCTAACATGAAACTATGACATTGCATGTTTTCAAGAAAAACGTGGCATGATTAGATATCATGGCCTTTATATATTTATGAAATTGCATGCCTAATTCTTCAAGTATGAATTTAGAAAGAAAAGCATGTTTTGAATTATGGCTATGCCTAGCTTTATGAACTATGACATGAAAATTTGCATGATGCCCGATGTGTTTTCATGCTTTTTGAATAAGATTTGGCATGAGATGGTGCCACTATGAAATGATGAGCTACATGTGCATATTTTGGGAGTAGTATTTAGCACTGAGCGATGAGGGTTCGATTACTCAAATCCAAAAACTACATTGCCAGCGTAGGTTATGAAATGATATGTGCCTTATAGGCTTATGAGAGTGGATCCACGTCTTTACGAATGGTGTCCTGTGTCCTAGCGGGCATGGGCAGCTTTGCCAACTAAGGTTATATAGTTGGGTATGGTGACTCGTTCCTTGGCAAGGTTCAAGTCAGCTTTGCTAACTAGAGTTATATAGTTAGATTCTATGTAAGCTCACATGGTCTCATGTCGGTTATAAGAAACTCCCCTTATGTATGTTTCCAAGTTTTCTAAGCTTTATGAACTCCTACTTATGGTTTGGCTTGTATTTCATGTTTTACCTTTCCATTATGCTATTTACTCATGATACCCTATTATGTATGAATTTTGCCTATGCACGTTTTTAAAGTATGTTTCTATCATATTTATGCATTGCATGTATACTTAGTACATTCCATAGTACTAACGCATATTGCGCTGCATCCTTTAATGATGCAGATTCAGGTGTCCCTTCACAGATACGTGGCTAGGGTTCCCGGCTACTCTCAGTCATCTTTGGTGAGTCCTCATGATTCGAGGACTAGAATTTACTCTAGCTCTTATTCTCCCTTTTCTTTTCAGATTGTCGAGTTAGTTGGGGTATTGTCCCATCAACTCCTTATGCTAGTCCTAGAGGCTTTTCAGACATAGATGTTATCGGATGATCTTTGGGTTGTATTCCCTATTTAGTACTCTATCTATGATTATACTTCCTATTTTAGATTTCCTTATGATGCTTCTGCTATGTTTTCCCTTATGTTGCTTGAGAATGCTATGACCAAGGGTTAGCTTGGGATCCTCATGGTCCCAAGTCCTGTGTTACGTCTAGGAGGTAACCTCGGGGTGTGACAGTGCTAGAACCTGAGTTCTACTAAAGGTTTCCATGAGTCATGGACCATTTCATGAGCCGTAATCCCTGTCCATGGAACCTGATCAGAGAAGGAGAAAAAGATCTGAAATCCATGAAGCAACTCCATGAGCTATGATTTAAGTCATGAGTCCTAGAATGAACTCGTGGAAGGGAACCCACAGGATGAAAAAACCTCTGAGTTTTATGAGTACTGTTGATGACTTGTAGAAGCTTCCACGGACCGTAGACTGTGCCCGTGTAAGCTGTCGATTTCAGTTTTCCTTATTTAACTAAGATAGGATTTCTAATGTCTATAAATACCTCTTATAGGTTTTATTTTATGTTTTATGCTCGATACTTATTAGGAAAACACATTCGAAAAATTGTGATTTTGGTTTGTTCTTGGTTTTGAGAGATAATCATATTCATAGTTCTTTATTCTTGATTCCATCTTCATCTATTCAAGTTTTCGGATTTCTTTACTTCTTATTGTAAGTATATGATCATGAACGCAACAATAAATTCTGATTGTTTACTTATAAACATGAGTAGCTAAATCCACAACTAGGGTTGTGGGAACTATGAAGGATTAACGAAGTAGGCAAAGTACTTGGTGGTTCTAGGGCGGTGTTTATGCATGTATTGTTCTTCCCTTTGCTTTGATTTCTTTTTAATGGTGGCCAATGTTAGAACTCTCCTTATACTTACTTGCCGGACTAAGGGGGTAATAAATGGAAAAAGGGATGTTTACAACAGAGATTTGAGGCTACCAACTCTCATCTAATAGCTTGACCTTGTCCAGGAATTGCTAATCTGGGATCAAGGGTAAGGGTTAGTAAAGCATACACCCGTGGCCGGACCAAGGCGTATGGTAAAATTCATCTATCTAGGGGACCAACTATTTAGGTGAACCAAACTTACTGATATTGCATGCTAAGCACCAAACTAGTTTACTAAATACAACACCTTACTAAGTTATGATATCATGGGGAACACTACCCTAGTCACTCCTCTCATTGATTACAACTCTTAAAACTATTACTTGTTACTTGTTCAAATCTGAATTACAATTTCTACTTGTTACTTAAAACCCCCCTTTATAGGGAAATAAATGGCTAAGAGCGCGAGTAAACATAACTGACCCTAGTCCTTTCATATTCCCTGTGGGATCGACCTTAACCTTTGTTAGGTTCTATATTTGAACAACGATCACTTATGTTTTTGTTTAGAGGTGTATTTTGGGCGTATCATTACTTTGTTGGCATAACATAAGATGTGTTTGTGATTCATAGTTGGTTGAATCATTATAAATTCTATAAATTGTGAAAGATCATAACTTGGTTATGTGTTAATGATTAAAGAAATTCTTGTTATATGATTAACGAGAAAACAGTATGTTAAATACTGGGCATGGTCTTATCATTGGTAAAATGATAAGGAAAAAATGATATAAACTTGTGGAAACTTATGCTTCAAGTGGTTGATATGTGAATAAGTATCAGCGACAAGGGCTATTATTGCTTGATAGCGGGAATTGCGGTAAAAATTTTTTTGTGGTAACTCATGATTGTGAATTAAGGAAAATTTATTCTAGCTTTAAATTTGGTGATAACCTAAAGGTTTAATTGATGACTGAATTATTGGGTGAGTAAATGAAATGGTGAATATGATAGCCCTTGGCATGAAAGTTAATTGTGTGATATGGGTAATATTGTCGGTTGAGATAACATTTATATTTGAACATTGGACTTTATCTGAATTGGTGATTTTTACTATTGATTGAGTAACTACTTGCATTTTGATGATAATTTGTAGTTGATCAGGAAATCATAAGATTATGGTGGGACTAAATTTCTAGATATTTGTGAAATTATAACTGTCTATTGGTAGAAATAGTCACTCATGTATTGATTACTAGAATGACTTTTCATTGGTTGTTTATTGTCAGACAGTGCTCATATGCTCATTATATGACAATAATTATATATTAATAGTATTCCTTAGAAATGGTATGATTAAATTGGTAGGGTCCTTGCAATGAGATAGCCGAATTATGATTGATGATCCTTAATTGTAGGGTCGGATGAGGGAATGTGGTTATTAAATATTTTCTTGAATATTCATGTTCGTCTCATTGATCATGGTAATACTTGGTTGTTATTGCTCTTTGAGTGATTGAGACATGTTGAGTCGGTAATTTGAATAGATATAAGCTAGTTGCGAGGCTAAATAAGTATAGTTTGACCTCGGGTGATAACTAAAAAAAGTTAGTTGGTTATAAATGATTGATTGATGAGGGTTAAATAGACTAATGTAAGTGATGGTGGATAATCTATGTGTTAATGAAATCCATAGTGGTGTGTTGGTTAGTGTTTATACTCTATATGGTCTATTCTTATGCCTTGATCATGGAAGGATGAAAAGGATCATAAGGTAGATGACCCAGAGGGAAAACATAGTGTAGAATTTGGTGATATTATGTTTTTTATATCATAATTTAAGGTGTAATTGCCCAGGTTAAGATTTTCCTCGGGTTGGGAGTTAAAATTTTAAGGCTAGGCTAGTCTTGGACAAAATCTGAGCAAGGTATGGTCTAGAGAAATTCGGAAATATATTGGATACGTATAGTAAAGTTTAGCTTGATTTGATGTTAGCTAAGGATATAAGGAACCCGTAAGACTTTTCAAAATGGAGTTTAGGTTAGTAGAACTCCAAGTATAGTGTTTAACGTAAAAGAGTTAGTATGGAATGTCAAAAATCTGAGTATCATGTGGTGAAAAAGGCAAAACTGGGAAGATTCCTAAGTTACTGCCTCGCCTATGCCGCTATAGCGGGAGGCAGACCGCTACCACGGTGCCGCTATAGCAGAAATGTTCCCTCTATAGCAAGGCCACCATAGCGGCACGTGGATCGCTATAGAGAGATCTAGTTCCTCATAGCACGAACAATTTATTTTATCCATTATGTTTGAATTATTTTTCTTTCCAGTATATTGACGAGGCCTAATATTTTTTGGGCGCTTGGAGAAAGGGTTTCTCTACGTAGTTTCGTGCGCCTAAAAAAAGGGAAAATTCCTTGATCAAGCGGAGTAGTAATAATTTTGGCTTGGGTTCTTGATACATAGAGAGGAATGAAATTTTGGTGGTTTGCTTAAAGCTAAAATTGCATTGTCATAATAAGGGTTAAGGTTCAAAATTTTAGCCCGCTCCTTTCCTTCCGTGATAGTGATCATTCGGGAATGAATGATGGGTAAATTGGTATATGTTGTAATGACCTGTTCTGTCATTACTAAAAATATCTGCGTAAAGATATACAAATCTCATTTGTCATAAGGTTAGAATCAATTTCTTGGTATGTGAGTGCATTAGTTATGAATTAAGGTCATACAATGCCCTTAGCATAAAGTTAAGTTGAAAGTGCCCTTACCAATTCAGTTTCGGGCTAAGTTTAAACTAAGGTCAACATTAAATGAGCACTCCTTCTAGAATATAAAGAGTTATGGATCCCAATACCTACCAAATTAAATATCTCTGAGTCTTCTTTCCAACGCCATTGACAGTTTGTTAATTCGCTTCCTGAGTAAAAAAGTTATGACCGTTTTACTAAAGACTGTCTGTGCTGAAAAAGTTGTGGCCGCTATAGCAGGTTCAAGTCGCTATAGCGGGACAACATCAGTTAATAACCTTATTTTAACGGGTTTCAGCCCCTAAACCCCGAAAATTCATTCCTAAGCCTTTTAGAGGCAATTTTCTCTTGGTATGGGTGGAAATTCTTGTTTGAGGTAAGTTTCTTCTGTCATCTTCTTCATTTTTCAATTCTTTTACATCCTGGAATCATTAGAACAACCTTTAATGGTGGAATTCTTAGGGATTTGAACCCTAAGTTTATGATACTTTGGGAAAAACTTATGGGTTGGGTTAATATCATCTAAAAATTACTTCTAAATTATTTATTAACGATCCCTAGCATGAATTGGTGATTCTAAAATATGAAAATTGATAGTTGGAGATCTTGAATTCAATAAAGGTGGAACCTTTAGCCAAGAACCTTCATTAATGGAGTTGGGTTGACCTTGAAGGAGCTATTTTAGTGGCTTATTAACCTTTGGGTAAACTTGTAAACATAAATAAGGGTAGAATTAGTGGGCTTAAATTTCTAAGGTATTTATTTGAAGAGTAGTTTATTAATTACCCTTGTAATTATTATTTCTTAGATGATTTAGCCTTTGGGAATGTGAAGAAAAAGGAAGATCATCCATGATATGGCTTTCTTATTGCAGCAACTTTGTGCCCAGGTAGATTATGGTTTATGAGTAGTAGACTGTGGTTAGTAATTGTATCCATAATGTACATTGGACGAGAAAAAATGTTCTTAGGCCTACGGGCATGGAGTTGGATTGGATAAAATGTGAATTTAATATAATAAAGGCTTATTTGTGTATTAATATGTGATTG
This sequence comes from Jaltomata sinuosa, assembly GCA_003996215.1. Lineage (NCBI taxonomy): Eukaryota > Viridiplantae > Streptophyta > Magnoliopsida > Solanales > Solanaceae > Jaltomata > Jaltomata sinuosa. Next base: position 48,002 of record QJPP01005771.1, read on the forward strand.
TATAAATCCTTGATAGTTTTTGTGTTTGCATGACTTCATGGTGGATTGTAATATGGATATAGATGAAAATGAAATTGTGTGAGCTCATAATCTAGTTACTTAGCCTAATTACCATAAAAAGGATGAACTTGATATTATGTATGGTTAGAACATGAGATAATCTTGTTTAAGGTCGATGCTGAGGACTGGTTATGGTGTAAGGAGGCGGTGACATAACTTAAGAGCCTAAGGTCAATTAGGCTAAGGGTTAGGAAGTAAAAGACATAAAGGCATATGACTAGAACTAGATTGTAAGTTGAATAGAGTTGAATGACTGACTAATGGAGTAGGTCTTGAACCTAGTAATAACTTGAATATATGGATTGCTAGATAATAGGGGGAATTTCGGCCTCAGTATAAATAAATGAGGATTAGATTAGTTAATGAAGTCATGAACGTTGAACTAGAGCTTAGACCCCTTGGGGTTGAGTGTGTGATCCTAAATTGAACACTTAAATTTAATAATGTGGCTTGTTAATGCCTAATTGAATAAGTCGTGGATTGATCTTTGGACATGTTATAAATTATGAAATCAATGAATCATATCTACTTATTTTTTGGTGTGTTAAAGAGTGATTGTTATTTACATGGAATGATTAGCTCGAGTTGACCAAGTGGTTGGTGATTGTCTATTGTTGTAATGAATACTTAAGAAATGTAATTGTTAAATGATATCCTAAGTATTAATCACATATAATGAGGTCATATTAAAGGCTTGTGGACTTGTTGACTGTATGAGTATGATTGTTTATTGTTATTGTGATTGTGATTATTGTCTTATTATGGGATATATTGGTATTTAGACATCTTAACGGGATTGGTTGATGTTATTCATTGGTTAGCTCGGGTACCATGCCTGGTACATGTTATTTTATTGATTGGCTCGGGTACTACACCTAGTACAGGTTTTGCATTGGTTGGCCTGGTATAGTATTATTCATTGATTGACTCGGATACTACGCTTGGTACGGATTTACTTGTTAGTTATTGATATTCATTACATGTTGGTTCCTTGTGTGAACTAGACTTAATTATTTACTTGATTTTATATTGGTTCCATGAATGGATCGGGCCAATGATAACTGTTACTATTGCTTTTTATATTAGTTCTATGAGTGGATGGGGTTTATGATAACTGTCACTATTTCTATTTATATTGGTTCCATAAGTGAATAGGGTTTATGATAAATGTTATTATTGCTATTTATATTGGTTTCATGAGTGGAGTGGGTTGGGTTGTACCATGGTTGTTGCTTGAGGTCCTCCGATAGTTTGGTTACTTGACCTATATTGGGAACCCTTGAGTGGTCGGGTTGGTGTTTCTAAGTGCTAAGGTAGTTTCTTATGTAAACTTGGGTTGCATGTTAAATGCCATATATGATGTCCTAGGGATCCTTGGGTAGTACGGATTACTTGCAAGCTGTGATATAGTTACATGTGGTATGTTATCTTGCGTAGTTAGACATGACTTATATAGTTGTTGAGTCAGGATTGTTGACTTAGAGTCTTATCGGGAGAGGCATGTCGATACTTACTCTTGGATTTGATACAAGGGTAACTTATTATTGTAGAGACATAGTTGTTGACGTGGTTAATGATTGATAGTCAGGGTCTTGATTTGGGTTATTGATAATATCGATTATATTTGACTAAATTATCTGTTGTTGATTGATGAGGATAAGGATGGAAATACTCATAGGTAATATGAGCGATAAAGATAGCATAAGTGGATGAACGTGATATGGATTAAATTATTTTATAAGTTGTCATGCTTTCTTTCTGTGATTTTTATATTGTGTTTACGTGATCTAACCTTGGTCACCCGATGATACCTACCAGTACATGTTGTTTATAATGATACTACTTTTGCTATACTCTTTTTGGGTATAGTCTAGTTGCAGTATCAGTGATATTTCTTAGGTGAAGATAAATGGTGATCTTCAACAGCTTCTACTCCTCTCTTTTCTATGGTGGGAGTTGTGACTTATTTTGCTTTTGCACTTTTCTTAGAAGCTCTTGTACCTGTTTAGACTAGTTTTTAGGGAGGGTTCAATCGTATTTTGAAAAACTTTTGTTGTAATCACAAGTTTGAAATTAGTTTCTATTTATTTAAGATAGATTTTCGTGTTCTTATTTACTTTCGCGTTGCCTGTTTTAAATCGGATGGTAAGGGTTCTCCTATCTAGGTGATTTAGAGTAGGTGCCTGCACAGTCCGATAGTTCGATCGTGATAGGGAAAGAACATGTTCTCACACTAAATATTAGCCTTACATATATTTAACTGCTCCAAATACCCAAGAAGAATCTGATCTTGAAAGGAGAAGGACCACAAGAACCTTTTTTGAACATTGGAGATGAGTTTTCTTGTAAACCCTAGGTTTTGACTGTAGATTCTTGCTTCAGATGTATAATCAATTATTAGAATCACTTAAAAATTATGAGAGTATGATTAACTTGGAGTGGAAGGAGGTATAATCTCTTTAATAGATGGTGGTCTTGCTCAAAATCAAGTCTTGAACCCTAGAAGCGAGTTCTTATTTAACTAGAGATAAGAGAATGATTTGATGTTAGAATCTTGTAGTAATTCTTATATTTATGTTGTATGATCATGGAGAATACTTACCTAGCCTTAGGAGGGTTGAAGAGAGCTCTTGGGGGTTGTTGGGGCCTGCCAAAGTGAGAAAAGAAACTCAAAATTGCATTTTTAATAAATATGAAAAAATGAATATACAGGTCGTATACATGATATATGGACCATATAACTGATGTACGAACCATAAATATGATGTACGGATCGTAATATGAGTTGTACGAAACTTTGAGAAGTTCCCACGCACTGCCTGTAGAGTACAGTTCGTATTACTGGCCGTACAATCAGTTACTGACCGTACATGGTCCGGTTCGCGGTGATTGTCTGACAGTGCTTCACTAAAATGATCATAACTTCTTGCTTCAGACTCGGATTGACAAACGGTCAGTGAAGTTGAAAACTAGACTCAAAGACCTTTAATTTGGTTGGTATTAAGTCATGTAACTCTTCATATACTAGGAGGAATGCTTGTTTGAAATTGACCCTAGTAAATACTTATACAAAAATTTAATCGGTAGAGAAGATTTCAACTCAACTTTGTGCTAGAGATTTCTTATGACCTTAATTCACATCCAATATACTTTTCACACTTAAGAATTGATCTTAACTCCTAGATACAATAAAAATTTATCGGTGTTAGATCTAACTACATACGTAGAATGATTTAAATCTTAGCCTGAAAGTTTGAGGTATTACACTTAGTGAATGCCTTGGGACCCGAGTTATACAAAATAATAATAATAATAATAATAATAATAATAATAATATAGTTAAAATAGTTATGATGAAACGGTTTAAATCTAGTGATATAGTAAATCATAAACTTAGCAAAATCATTATTTGATGAATAATTAATAAATTTTAAGTCATTTTGTTCATAAATTTTGTTAGACCATTCAAGGTCAAAATCGAGTCAAGTAGCTCATCAATCATGCCATATAAGGGCAAAATAATTTGTAAACATATGACAGCTCAAGAAAAAATGAAATCAATTAGAATGTCATACTTTCAGCTGAATCAAGTCAATCAGGTGCCATACTTTCAAGCGAATCAAATTAGTCAAACCAACTAAAGGGAAAATCAAAGTTCAGTATGCTTTAAGGAAAATTGAAATCCATCACGTTGACTTATAAAGTTTATCACAGTTCCAAGAGTAATTCATCGGGGCTACCAATCCTCGAAAATTATTCTTTCTCCCGAATAGTAAGGCCGCTCCAAGAGCAGTTCATCAGGGATACTAGTATTCAAAGACTATTCTTCCTCCCAAATAGCAAGGCATCTCCGAGAGAAATTCAATGGAGTATCAATTCAATTCTCGAAGACTGTATATTCTTCCTTTCGAATAGCAAGGCTTTTTCATACAGGTCCAAACACAAATAATAACTCATAAAGAGTCAAGAAAGTCTTAACTTGCCTTAATCAGAGCTAAAATAGTCAAATTGCATACTTTTAATTTTATAATACCTCCAAACTATCTTAATCTAATAAAATATGTAAGCATATGAATTTATAGACACCCATATTGGTATACTTCTATTCCGAGTCAAAAAGTCAATCCTGATCCCCTCAGATCAAAATAGTAGATTGACACAAAAATTAGTTTACCAATAAGATCAGGAATTTATGTACCAAAGATTATCAAAATTCAATCACTAATAAACCCTTAAATAGAAGAATTATCATTATCCAATTTTTAATCAATTTTAAGGATTAAATTATGAAATTAATGATGGACTAGCATAGAAATAATAAATGCTAAGTTAGATTCTTACACCCGAGTAAAAGTGAGCACAACACCTTTGAAATCACCAAAATTTGAGACTCCTAGCTCTCAAAATCAAAATAAGAACAGAATCAAAGTACTAAAATTTGAGAAAAATCATGCTTAGAAATTATCACTTTGAAATCAAGTTCAAACAATTCAATTGTAGGGCAAATCATATACACATACATAGTTCATAATATAGAAAAAAATCAAAATAGTAAGACTTAATGCGAGTTTATTCCTCACACACATTAAGTCTTATTAAAAGTCTCTTTGTAGTAAACAAAAATATGTTCATATTTCATACTTCAAAAGATGGTTATCGAAAATAGACATATAAGATTGAGTTTATAAAAATTAGGCATACTTCAAAAGAAGATTTTCGCAAATAAGCATACTTTAAAATTGAGTTTATGAAAACTAGGCATACTTCAAAAGAAGATTTACGCAAATAGGCATACTTTAAGATTGAGTTTATGAAAACTAGGCATACCTCAAATCCTTGTTAAGAATACCCTGATATGCTTACAGTCGTTCAATAATAGCTTCTAAGAATCCCCAAAAAAATTTCTTCAATACCCACAAATCAAACTCTCAAGATCTACCGTTTTGAATAAGGATGCCCTATTATTAAATTGGGGTATGATCAATGTTAAGATCAAAAAATTTGAGTAGGAACTCATCTCAGGTATTTGAGAGAATACCTATGTGTTTTCTCTTCAAAAATTAGGCTAAAAACATAGTGGAACAAAATTTTCTAGCTAAAATTTTATTTATAGAACCTAGACCAAGTCTTACAGGGATTGGGAAAGCTTCTGGGCGAAGCTCAGCGCGAAGAACAAAACTTCACGCGAAAAAGCCCACAACGAAGGACTATGTCTCGCGGGGGAAGCCCATAGAAAAACAGGACTTTGCTCTTAGCTTCACGGGGCAAGGTCTCTCTAGCTTTCCACACTTAGACAAATTTTTAACTTTTGCACGATAATTTCATAAAACACTCATAACTTTTTGTATCGGACTCCGATTGATGAGCGATTCGATGCATTGAAACTCAAAGTCAATTTCTCATCATTTGAGATGGATTTCTAATCCACAACACAATTAAATTTAGTTTAGATCGAATTATATGTATTTGACTAGTTCAACATGAGCCAAACTTACATAGTGTTACA
>QJPP01005772.1:0-11657 GCA_003996215.1 Jaltomata sinuosa
TCTCGCCAGTATTGAGGTTCGTTCTACTTTGATTGATCAAATTCAGAGCCGTCAGTTTGAGGATCAGCAGTTGTGTGACCTTCGTGATCGGGTTGTTCAGGGTGAGACCAGCCAGGCTACTCTAGATTCAGATGGGGTTCTGAGGTTTGATAGTCGCCTTTGTGTTCTGAGGATTAGTGATTTGATTCAGTTGATACTTTATGAGGCACATTTTACTAGATACTCCATTCACCCTGGCACAGCAAAGATGTATAGAGACTTGAGACAGCTTTATTAGTGGAATGGTATGAAGCAGGATATAGCAGAGTTCATATCTCGGTGCTTGAACTGTCAGCAGGTTAAGTTCGAGCACATGAGACCTGGTGGTTTGATGCAGCGACTTCCCATTCCTGAGTAGAAGTGGGAATGGATTACTATGAACTTCGTTGTTGGTTTGCCTCGTACTTCTCATGGGTTTGATTCCATATGGGTGATTGTTGATAGGCTGACTAAGTCAACACATTTCTTGCTGGTTCAGACTTCTTATGGCACAGAGAGGTTAGCTCAGATCTACATTCGTGAGATTGCTCGATTGCACGGGGTCCCAACTTATATCATTTCAGACTGCGGCATTCAGTTCACATCTCAATTCTGGAGGGCTATTCAGCGAGATTTGGGTACAAAGGTTCATCTTAGTACTGCTTTCCACCCTCAGACAGATGGCCAGTCTGAGAGGACCAATCAGATTTTGGAGGACATGCTTCGGGCCTGTGTTCTTGACTTTGGAGGTTCATGGGATCAGTTTGTTCCCTTGGCAGAGTTTGCTTATAATAACAACTTCCATTCGAGTATCGGCATGGCACCTTTTGAGGCTTTCTATGGAAGGCGTTGCAGATCACCGGTAGGCTGGTTTGATGGTTTTAGTGCTGGGCCACAGAGCACATATTTGCTTCGAGATTCCTTAGATCAGGTTCGAGCGATTCAGGACAGACTTCGAGAAGCTCAGAGCAGGCAGAAGAGTTATGCTGATCGTAGGCTTCGTGCCTTGGAGTTTAGTGTCGGTGACTTGGTGTTTCTCCATGTATCGCCCATGAAGGGCGTGATGAGATTTGGTAGGCGGGGCAAGCTTAGCCCCAGGTACATTGGGCCGTTTGAGATTCTTCAGAGGGTTGGTAGCGTTGCCTATCAGCTAGCCTTGCCTCCGATGTTTTCATCTATACATCCTGTATTTCATGTTTCGATGTTGTGTCGGTATGTCCCAGATGAGTCTCATGTGTTACAGTGGGATTCAGTTCAGTTGGGTGAGGGTTTAGCCTTTGTTGAGGAATCAGCAGCTATTTTGGCCAGAGATGTCAGGAGATTGAGGTCTCGAGAGATCACAGTTGTTAAGGTTCAGTGGAGGAACCATCCAGTCGAGGAGGCTACCTGGGAGACCGAGAGAGATATGCGGGCCCAGTATCCGCAGCTGTTTGAGCCTTCAGGTACCCCCTTGACCTTGACTTTCGAGGACAAAAGTCCTTTTTAGTAGTGGATGATGTACTGACCCTTCCGGTTATTTCCACGTATACGTTTTCCTTGAACTATTAGAGCTTGTTTGTAGTGGCCCCAAGTCACTTAAGGCTTGTCAGGACCGGTATTTCAGTGTCGGTTCCATTTGTTTGGTCGCATTATAAGTTTTGAAGACAAGTAAGTCGGCAAAAGTTATCGTAAGTTTCTTTAATAAATTTTCTGAACTTTGGGTAAAATGTCTTAGGTCTTTTCTCCCAATATATAAAGAGTTAGAAGTCTTCCAAAATACCAAATCGAAGGTCTAAGAGTCTAGTTTCCAACGCACAAAACCTCACGTCCAACTGATCTTGGAGTAAATAGTTATGACTGTTTTACCGCGGACTATCTGGCAGAAACCGGGTCACGAACCGGGTCGGGTCAAAACCAATTTAAAGCCTCAACTTCATGTTTTAAAATGCCATTTCAGTTCTGAAGCAGTGAGAAAACATAAGGGAGGGTTCCGAGGGAGTTCTTGAGTATCAAAATCGTGCGATGGTGAATTGCGTACCTATAATTGAAAATTTATTAACATCGCGTGTATTTGAAAATATTTTATTTGAAAGTTGAATTTGGTAAAAAAGTTATATTATTATTACCTTTTTAAAATATTTTAAAGGTTTATGAAAAATATTCTTGTTACGATATAATTGTATATGTATTTATTTTATAAGGTTTTTATACATTGTAATATTTTAACGGAGATAGTAAATTTAGTTATGTTGAAATTTATTATTATAATATAGTAGGTTTATTTGAAATAATTTTCTATTTATTATGGTATATTCAAAAAGCTATATTTATTTTATCACGAACCTATGCAATACCCGAATATATACATAATCGGGAAAAGAATATATTATGGTGTGACACCAAGATTCCACGTGGAATCAAGGGATGCCACACCAAAATGCATGCTGCCACTTGTCCATTAGGTGGCCTAACATCAATTATGATAATTGGTGTTGGCTTAAGTGAATAGAATAACTTTCCATTCACTAATTGATAAAGGAAATTGAAAGAATTATTGGCAGAAAAGAGCTTACTACTCTTTATGAATATAGGATATATTTTGACGTTGTGTTTAATTTCGAAAAGGAAATCAATTATCTACGTTAAGTTATTCAAGTCCGAGTTCGAGTGTGATTTCATTTCAAAGTTTGTTTTGGAGAATTTCAAGCTTGTCATCGGACGACAGGTAGGTTACGGTTTATTTTCCCTAGACTCCGCATATATAGGATAAAATTGTATTAATGGGCATCCTTGGGTTGGTTTATTAGGTTGGTACCACAGACCTCGACCGCTTATCATCCCGCCTAACTTTTTGTTTCCTCCGTTGCTTGTCAGTACTTGCGATTATATTTTTAATTTCGCCTTGTGGTCCTGTGAGGCCTTGTTGAGCTCTGGAAGACATAGAAGGTGGGATTTTGGGAATGTCCGCGAGTCCCGAGCATAGAATTATCCTTCTAGGCTGGTTATGCTTGCTGAGTAGCTGTGGGCCTGTGCAGGGTCGATAGGTTGATTGTGAGCTGCTGGGCAGCTATTGTGTGATCATACCATTTCCATGCATATAAAGAGGTTTTATCCATGTTTTACTATGGTTTTGGCTTCGGGCCTACTGGCACCATTTTCTCACCTTGCATAGCCCCGAGGGCCTGTTTTTAATGAAAATGATTTGGAAACTGTTTGATTTAACTTGTGAATATTCCTGGGTAAAATAAAGTAAAATTATGTTTTAAATCACCAGTTTTATGATTAACGCTAAACTCGGCAGGGCCGGGGTGCTAGTTGAGTTTTCTTTCTACTTGAGATGATTTTTAGCCTCGGGCGGACCGAGCACCTGAGATGACTTTCTACTGTTTAGACCCGGTTATTCCCGGGCACCCTTGGAGGGGTTTTTGAGATATTTTCCTACTACTTTAGTCCTGGACAGGGTCTGGGCATGCATATTCGAGACCGGGTCTCTATCTTGAACCCAGACTTGCTTCCGGACGACATGTTTGATACTGAGTTTTAGTATGGGGTCAGGGACCTCCATGGACCTTGCCATTCGGGCCTGGGGCTTTGGGCTGCGTGTGCCAGAGGAGGGGTATACGGTGGAGTAGAGGTATACGGGCAGTGTCCTTCCATGGAACCTACCTGCTGGGCCGGATCGGCACCGGAGGAGGTACATTCAAAGATACCATTTCACTTGAGATCTTCATGCATCATATCATTCATTGTTTGAGGCTCCACCCTTGTTTGTTATTTGTTGATTGTACGCTCCGGTAGTATGGGATGCCGGAGGGTTTGTTTTCACTTGTTTGTGTTCCTCGGTTGTATGGGCGGCCGGGGAACTGTAGGTAGACTTTTGCTATTTACTTACAGAATTGTTCTCTATTATGGATAAGTATGAGGTTGGTTACTGCTAGACTGTTAGTTTCTGGATTTGAGATTGATATGATTAGTTGAGTTTGATTCATGTCTCTGAGCATGTCTATCATTACTCTTTCTCTCTTCTTCTTACTCTTGAGGTTACCGGTATACCGTCCATTTCGTAAACTTATTTTGTATACACTGTTGTTGCAAGGACCCCAGGTGCGTTATTTCTTACTTTCACTTGTGCCTATGGTGTGTATATTCTACTTAAACTGGCCTCACATGTGGTTCTAATTGATTTCCCTCTAGGCTAGTTCCTGGTGTACCTTTCGTTGATATCTGGTGACTGGCTTGCTTCTTCTGTCTGTTACTACCTTTTATCTTATAGTGCCCCAGATCCTGGCCTAATGATACCATACTGGATACCTTATGCTCGCATTTGGTGCTCACCCTATGATATACGTCAAAGTACTCTACTTCAAATAAGAAGCGTAAGCATCGTTGTCAAATATAGAAACCACCACAAAGGTTGGGGTCGATCCACCAGAGAATATTGGTGAAGTTAAGCCTTTAGTGATATTAGTTGACTAATGGTCAATAGTTCTGGTTAAATAAAGGGGGGGTTTTGTGTGATAAAATGTGAACAAAGCAAATAATAATGTAATGAGAAATAATCAATAGGAGAATGAACTTGGGTCGTGTTTACCAATGGTGTTGGTAACAGATGTCGATCCTAAGCTTAACGGGGTTCTTTCTATATGCGTGTCACGATGCGATTGAATTAATGGTATCGTCTAAACGTTTCTCAACCAAATAGACAAATTTACTTTTCAATTCTCTCGAATTTGAAAAGGTGTGCTTTTAGATTTCAATCCTAAACATCAAGTAGATTAATCTAGTTACAACATTAATCATTAGACGAGAGTTAGTAGTCTCGAATCCTTGTTGTTAATCAAGTTTCCCAGTTTTAATCTCTTTACTCAAGCAAACTTAAACCTAGGCATGTTCTAATGTTTGCAACCACTAGAAAACGTTAAATAATGAATGATTAACAACGTGACCACATATATATTGAACCCGACGCTACCCGGAATCTATAACGCTACTTTTGCCATGGCTCCCATAACTAGTTGTGGGAGTTTAGTTACTCATTCTATTAGGAAAAGAGAAGAAAGTCATATTCATAATAAAGAGAAAATATTCTTACAATATAATGAAAACAAGCTTCAATAATCCAAGAACAAGAACCAAGATCCCAAGAACAATTCAAGAACACGATTTCAAGAAGAGAAAACGTGTTGTTGCTCTCAATTTCTCTCTCAAAACTCTCCTAAAACTATTGGGTAATGTATTGGTAAGTGTATCAATAACATAAACCTAACATATGGTATTTATAGGAGTCCAGGAAGTAAACCCAAAAACGTTCGGAATCCGCTCCGCGTTCTTCCTCTACTTGACAGCTTGGGGTGACGGACCATCACCACCTTGACGGACCATCACGGTGGCCATCACCACTAGGCAGTGGTGCTGCCTTAAGGTGACCGTTGGTGTGACGGACCGTCACAAGCTTGACGGCCCATCATGGTGGCCGTCGCCACTAGGCAGTGTGCTGCCTCAAGTTGACGGTTGCTTTAACGGTCCGTCACCTTGGTGACTGGCCGTCACTCTGACCGTCACTCTTATCCAGAATGTAGTTTTGCTCGTATTTCCTTCCGTTTCTATGTTTGTCTTGGTTTCCTGAAAATATAACATAAAACCATCAAAAACGACAACGGTTGCTTGAAAACATACGATTGTTCTTAGTTTAAAGGAGTCGAAAGTGCAGTAAAATGGCGGCACATCACCCTACCCCCTGCATCTGTTGATGCAGATCCTAGCGTGGGCCATCGCCGTTAGATCACTGTGATTCGTGCTTGGAGATCTGTTGGGGACTACTTCAGACTGAGGGTGAGCTCTTGAAGATCGGAGCTTAGCTTTAGTTTATCTTTTGCTTCATGTACTCTATTACCATTTGGAGACATCTGTATATATTGTTTTGGATCGTTGCACTCCATGTATGTAATTTTGGCTCTATACTATGATACCAGGTCTCGGGGTTTGGTTTAGTTTCCGCATATGTATATATATATTCCTGTTATCTATTCTCTTTATCTAGTTCGCTTACTTTTGCTTAATAAGCTGTTCTTCCGCTTATTTGTTGGTTAGTGGCCCATTACAAACTGTTCTGGGCTACGGGGATTAGTTCGCCTACCGGGGGGTTGTAGGTGCCATCATGACCGAGAAATCGGGTCGTGACAGATATGTGCGTCAAGCGATATTTTGGCCGAAATTTTTCGTGGGCGTCCGCGATGACCTATTTAATGGCGCGCGTTGGTTCAGAGGGGAAAACGTGGGGTTTTAGGATTTCAAACGTGGCCCGAAATGGGAAATAGGTATTTTTCAGTTTTTTCGTGTGTTATATTCCATGGATTTTGTGTGATATGTGCGTCCGACGGTATTTTCGCTAAAAATTTTCGTGGGCGTCCGCGACGACCTATTTAATGGCGTGCGTTGGTACGGAGGGGAAAACGTGGCGTTTTAGGATTTCAAACGTGGCCCGGAACGGGAAATGGGGATTTTTTGGTTTTTTCGTGTGATATAGTCTATGGATTTTGTGTGATATGTGCGTTCGGCGGTATTTTGGCCAAAAATTTTTGTGAGCGTCCGCGATGACCTATTTAATGGCACGCGTTGGTTCGGAGGGCCAAAAGTGGGGTTTTAGGATTTCAATCGTGGCTCGGAACGGGAAATAGGGATTTTTATGTTTTTACGTGTGTTATAGTCCATGGATTTTGTGTGATATGTGCGTCCGGCGGTATTTTAGCCAAACATTTTCGTGGGCGTCCGCGATGACCTATTTAATGGCGCGCGTTGGTTCAGAGGGGCAAACGTGGGGTTTTAGAATTTCAAACGTGGCCCGGAACGGGAAATAGGGATTTTTCAGTTTTTTTGTGTGTTATAGTCCATGGATTTTGTGTGATATGTGCGTCCGATGGTATTTTGGCCAAAATTTTTCGTGGGCGACCGTGACGACCAATTTAAATTCACGCGTTGGTTCGGAGGGGCAAACGTGGGGTTTTAGGATTTCAAATGTGGCCCGGAACGGGAAATAGGGATTTTTCAGTTTTTTCGTGTGTTATAGTCCATGGATTTTGTGTAATATGTGCGTACGGCGGTATTTTCGTCGAAATTTTTTGTGGGCGTCCGCAACGACCTATTTAATGGCACGCGTTGGTTCGGAGGGGCAAACGTGTGGTTTTAGGATTTCAAACGTGGTCCGGAATGGGAAATAGGGATTTTTTGGTTTTTTCGTGTGTTATAATCCATGGATTTTGTGTGATATGTGCGTCCGGCGGTATTTTGGCCGAAATTTTTCGTGGGCGTCCGCGACGACTTATTTAATGGTGTGCATTTGTTCGTAGGGGCAAACGTGTGGTTTTAGGATTTCAAACGTGGCCCGGAACGGGAAAAAGAGATTTTTCGATTTTTTCGTGTGTTATAGTCCATGGAATTTGTGTGATATGTGCATCCAGCGGTATTTTGGTCGAAATTTTTCGTGGGCATCTGGTACAACCTATTTAATGGCACGCGTTGGTTCAGAAGGGCAAACGTTGGGTTTTAGGATTTCAAACGTGGCCCAGAACGGGAAATAGGGATTTTCAGTTTTTTCGTGTGTTATAGTCCATGGATTTTGTGTTATATGTGCGTCCGGCGGTATTTTGGCCAAAAATTTTCGTGGGCGACCGCGACGACCTATTTAAATTCGCGCGTTGGTTCGGAGGGGCAAACGTGGGGTTTTAGGATTTCAAATGTGGCCCGGAACGGGAAATAGGGATTTTTTGGTTTTTTCGTGTGTTATAGTCCATGGATTTTGTGTAATATGTGCGTACGGCGGTATTTTTGCCCAAATTATTCGTGGGCGTCCGCGACGACCTATTTAATTGCACGCGTTGGTTCGGAGGGGCAAACGTGTGGTTTTAGGATTCCAAACGTTGTTCGGAATGGGAAATAGGGATTTTTTGGTTTTTTCGTGTGTTATAATCCATGGATTTTGTGTGATATGTGCGTCCGGCGGTATTTTGGCCAAAATTTTTTGTGGGCGTCCGCGACGACCTATTTAATGGCGCGCATTTGTTCGTAGGGGCAAACGTGTGGTTTTAGGATTTCAAACGTGGCCCGGAACGGGAAAAAGAGATTTTTCGGTTTTTTCGTGTGTTATAGTCCATGGAATTTGTGTGATATGTGCGTCCAGCGGTATTTTGGCCGAAATTTTTCGTGGGCGTCTGGTACAACCTATTTAATGGCGCGCGTTGGTTCAGAGGGGCAAACATTGGGTTTTAGGATTCCAAACGTGGCCCGGAACAGGAAATAGGGATTTTTCAGTTTTTTCGTGTGTTATAGTCCATGGATTTTGTGTTATATGTGCGTCCGGCGGTATTTTGGCCAAAAATTTTCGTGGGCGTCTGCGATGACCTATTTAATGGCGCGCGTTGGTTCGGAGGGGCAAACGTGGGGTTTTAGTATTTCAAACGTGGTCCAAAATCGGAAGTAGAGATTTTACGATTTTTTCGTGTGTTATAGTCCATGGATTTTGTGTGATATGTGCGTCCGGCGGTATTTTGGCTGAAATTTTTCGTGGGCGTCCGCGACGTCCTATTTAATGGCGTGCGGTTGTTCGGAGGGGCAAACGTGGGGTTTTAGGATTTCAAACGTGGCACGAAATGGGAAATAGGTATTTTTCGGTTTTTTCGTGTGTTATCGTCCATGGATTTTGTGTGATATGTGCGTCTGGTGGTATTTTGCCCGAAATATTTCCTGGGCGTCTGCGACGACCTATTTAATGGTGCGCGTTAGTTCAGAGGGGCAAACGTGGCGTTTTAGGATTTCAAACTTGGCCCGGAATGGGAAATGGGGATTTTTTGGTTTTTTCGTGTGTTATAGTCTATGCATTTTGTGTGATATGTGCGTCCGGCGGTATTTTGGCCAAAAGCTTTCGTGGGCGTCCGCGATGACCTATTTAATGGCGCGCATTGGTTCGGAGGGGCAAACGTGGGGTTTTAGGATTTCAAATGTGGCCCGGAACGGGAAATAGGGATTTTTCGGTTTTTTCGTGTGTTATAATCCATGGATTTTGTGTGATATTGATAACGCTCAAACTACACCTCAATTTAAGAAGCGTAAGCGATCGTTGTCAAATATATGACCCAACAAGGTTGGGGTCGAATCCCACAGAGAATATGGTGAAGATTAAGTCTTTGGTGAATTAAGTGACTAGTCGTCAACAGTTTTCGGTAAATAAAGGGGGGGTTTGTGTGAACAAATTGTAAACAAACTAAACAATTAACGTATGGGAATAATCAGTAGGAGTGAATGAACTAGGGATGTATTCACCATGGCGTTGTAACAATGTCGATTCTAGGCTTAACCGGGTTCTTTCTATATGCGTGTCACGATGTGATTGCGTCAATTGTATCGTCTAAACGTCTCTCGACCAAATAAACAAATTTCCTTTTCTATTCTCTCGACCTCGAAAAGATGTGCTTTTTAGTTTTCAATCCTAACATCAAGTAGAGTAATCCAGTTACGGCATTAATCTTTAAGACGAGAGTTGGTAGTCTCGAATCCTTGTTGTTAATCAAGTTTCCCGGTTTTAATCTCTTTACTCAAGCAAATTAAACCTAGGCATGTTCTAATGTTTGCAACCACTAGAAAACGTGACATAAAGTATGATTAACAACGTGACTACATGTAAATTGAACCCGTCGCTACCCGGAATCTATATTGCTACTTTAGCCATGGCTCCCACAATCCTAGTTGCGGGAGTTTTAGCTACTCATGCTCGAAGAAGAAGAGAAGAAATTCATGTTCATAATAAAATAATAAAGACAAGAGATCCTTACAATATATTGTGAACAATCCTCAATTAATCCAAGAACAAGAAAAACCAAGAACTTACGAACGAATTCAATAACAATGAACCGTGTTGTTTCTCTCAAAAACCAACTAAAACGTGTTTTAAACTAATGGGAGAATGAATAATTAACATAAACCTAACATAGGGTATTTATAGGAGCCAAAGAAACCAAATCCAAAATGGGCTAGGAATCCCCAAAACGCGGGTCGCTGCCTGACGCTACTGCCCTAACTTGACGGCCAGGCTGACGGACCGTCAAGCCAGTGACGGACCGTCGCCTGGACCGTCACCTTAAGGCAGTGGCACTGCCTCCTTTGCTGACTTGGTGCTGCCATGGTGCGACGGTGGGGGTGACGGACCGTCACCACCTTGACTGACCATCACGGCGGCCGTCACCCCTAGACAGTGTTGCTCCTCTCCTTGATGGTCAATGTGACGGACCGTCACACATGTGATGGACCGTCACTCAGGCCGTCACTCTTAGGCAGAACGTTGTTTTTCTCGTATTTTCTTCCGTTTTCGTGTTTGCTTCCATTTCCTACAAATACAACATAAAAACATCAAAAACAACAACGGTTGCTTGAAAACGTACGATTGTTCTTAGTAAAAAGGAGTCGAAAGTGACGTAAATTGGCGTCACATCAACACCCTAAACTTAAAACGTTCGCTTGTCCTCAAGCAACATAACATAAAACAATAGTACGACTCAACTAAGAAACAAACTCATGTCTATAGCAACTCATGGTCAATCAAACTTATTCAATTAAATCAAGCTCCCTCGTAGCACCCGAATGTATGAAACACTAACTTGCAAGGATCCAAACATGTCATTCTGATATGATAGAACATTATGCATACACATGCGCAGCTATCCTAACAATCAATAGACAATATAGACATCTTGGTGCCCTCACCACAAAGGAATCCCACACACAAGATTTGGGACTAGGTAAGCGCTCACACTCACAAACGATTTCAAACAATGCACATTCGATACCATAGGCTTGCCCTTACTATTCTATTTCGGTTCTTCAGAAAGCTACTCAGGATCACTACAGGACTTGTTTAGGCTTGTAATGAGGCTTCGGGTGCAGGTATGATACATTTAGGGGTTAGTGACTAAGCCCTCCTTGGAACCATTTACATCTTATCACCACATAACTTCACTTTATCCATCCTTATTCACCTTTTTATTTCCTTGATTCTAGATACAGGTGCGGCCTCTTTATTGACAATTCTTTTTGTTTCTTTTTCGATCTTTTTCATCTTTCTTTATTTTTTTCTTTTCTTTTCTTAGGCGCACACCCGGATTTTCATTCTATTCAAAAACCAATCTTCTCCATCATCTTTTTCTTATCATTCACCTCTGTAGTAGCCACCCCTAACTTAGGCTGATTGCCTGCGTTAAGGTGCACAATGTCCATGGAAGGACCAGGGCCAAAACAGGGTTTATCTCTATAGTAGCCACCCTCAACTTAAGCTGTTTGCCTGAGTAGAGGTGCACGATGTCCAAGGAAAGACCAGGGCCAAAATAGGGATTCAACGCTAAACAGGTATGGTGACAGGTTATTGAAAGAACAAGGTCAATTATGGCTCAAACAGGGATCAAGGGATTATTTATATTTGGGCGGTCTTTTAGGTTAAGTGGACTGCACACAAAAAGGGCCTGTGATCCTTTCCTAAGCAACCAAACTTCGAACTTAACAAAATAGACCGGGCAAGTTCTAGATGCATGCACAGAGTAAGAATTTATAACAATAATCTCACACACTCTTGGCACCAAGAAAACTATATCGCTACCAACTATCAAACAACCGCTCGG
>QJPP01005773.1:0-38229 GCA_003996215.1 Jaltomata sinuosa
ACCATTCAGATTTTGGAGGACATGCTTCGAGCTTGTGTTCTTGACTTTGTAGGTTCTTGGGATCAGTTTGTTCCCTTGGCAGAGTTTGCTTATAATAACAGCTTCCATTCGAGTATCGGCATGGCACCTTTTGAGGCTTTGTATGGCAGGCATTGCAGATCACCGGTAGGTTGGTTTGATGGCTTTGGTTTTGATGGCTTTGGTGCTGGGCACCACAGGCCAAGATTGCTTCGAGATTACTTTAGACCGAGTCCCGAGTGATTCGAGGACAGACTTCGGGCAGCTCAGAGCAGGCAGAAGAGTTATGCTGATCGTCGGCTTTGTGCCTTGGAGTTTAGCGTCGGTGACTTGGTGTTTCTCCGTGTATCGCCCATGAAGGGCGTGATGAGATTTGGTAGGCAGGGCAAGCTTAGCCCCAGGTACATTGGGCCGTTTGAGATTCTTCAGAGGGTCGGTAGCGTTGCCTATCAGCTATCCTTGCCTCCGATGTTTTCAGCTATACATCCTGTATTTCATGTTTCGATGCTGCGTCGGTATGTACCAGATGAGTCTCATGTGTTGCAGTGGGATTCAGTTCAGTTGGGTGGGGATTTAGCCTTTGTTGAGGAGCCGACAGCTATTTTGGCCAGAGATGTCAGGAGATTGAGGTCTCGAGAGGTCCCGGTTGTTAAGGTTCAGTGGAGGCACCATCCAGTCGAGGAGGCTACCTGGGAGACCGAGAGAGATATGCGGGATCAGTATCCACAACTATTTTAGCCTTCAGGTACCCCCTTGACCTTGACTTTCGAGGACGAAAGCCCTTTTTAGTAGTGGATAATGTAATGACCCTTCCGGTCATTTCCACGTATAAGTTTTGAAGTCAAGCAAATCGACAAAAGATATCGTAAGATCTTTAACAAATTTTCTGAACTTTGGGTCAAATGTCTCGGGGCTTTTCTCCCAATATATAAAGAGTTAGAAGTCCCCCGAAATACCAAATCGAAGGTCTACGAGTTTAGTTTCCAACACATAAAACCTCACGTCCAACTGATCTCGGAGTAAAGAGTTATGACTGTTTTACCGCGGACTGTCTGGCAGAAAACGGGTTGCGAACCGGGCCGCGAATCGGGTCGGGTTAAACTCGATTTAAGCCTCAACTTCACGTTTTAAAATGCCATTTCAGTTCCGAAATAGTGATAAAACATAAGGGAGGATCCCGAGAGAATTATTGAGTATCAAAATCGTGCGTTGGTGAATTACGAGCCTAGGCTTAAGAATTTTATTAGTATCGTGCGTGTATTTGAAAATATTTTATTTAAAAGTGGAATTTGGTAAAAATTATATTATTATTGCCTTTTCAAAATATTTTAAAGGTTTATGAAAAATATTTTTGTTACGATATAATGGTATATGTATTTATTTATAAGGTTTTTATACAGTATTATTTGTAAATTTAGCTATGTTGAAAATTATTATTATAATCTAGTAGGTTTTATTGGAAATGATTTTCTATGAATTATGGTATATTTAAAATATTATATTTATTTTACCACGAATTTATGCAATACCCGAATATATAAATAACGGGATGGAAATAATTAAAATGTTGCCACCTCCACAACACGTGGAGGTGAGGCAAAGCATCCATCATACAGTTAGCTACTAGGTGTCTAATACATGACTTATAGCATTATTTTATTTAAAACAATCCTAGCATTTAATGCTAAAAGTAGACTTGATATATATGTTTCCTCCATTTTAACATTCACTTTTGCATGGTGAGTGATATAGT
Organism: Jaltomata sinuosa; assembly: GCA_003996215.1. Classification (NCBI taxonomy): domain Eukaryota; kingdom Viridiplantae; phylum Streptophyta; class Magnoliopsida; order Solanales; family Solanaceae; genus Jaltomata; species Jaltomata sinuosa. Next base: position 1,772 of record QJPP01005773.1, read on the forward strand.
CTCCTTTCTGTTAAACATGCTTCATACAAACATATGTACGCATATGTTAAAGAAGAGTTGTTGTGGCGCTATATTTTGATCTTCGGAAGAAAATCAATTATCTACGTCAAGTTGTTCCATCCCAAATCCGATCCGATTCCGATTTAGTTTTGGATTTTCTTGAAATAGTTCGAGCTTGGACATCGTTGTTCTAGCAGCTTGTCATCGGACGACAGGTAGGTTACGGTTTATTTTCCCTAGACTCCGCATATATAGAATAAAATTGTATTAATGGGCATCCTTGGGTTGGTTTATTAGGTTGGTACCACAGACCTTGACCACTTTATTTATGTCCGCCTACTTTTGTTCCTCCGTTGCTTGTAGTATTTGCCGATATATTTTAATTACCCTTGTGGTCCTGTGAGGCCTTGTTGACTCTGGAACGTAGAAGGTGGGATTTTGGGAATGTCCGCGAGTCCCGGGCATAGAATTATCCTTCTAGGCTGGTTATGCTTGCTGAGTAGCTGTGGGCCTGTGCAGGGTCGATAGGTTGATTGTGAGCTGCGGGGCAGCTATTGTGTGTGATCATACCATTTCCATGCATATAAAGAGGTTTTATCCATGTTTTACTGTGGTTTTGGCTTCGGGCCTACTGACACTATTTTCTAAACCTTGTATGGCCCGGGGGGGCCCGTTTTTGATGGTAATGATTTGGAAATGGTTTGATTTTACTTGTGAGTATTCTTGGGTAAAAGAAAGTAAATTATGTTTTAAATCATCAGTTTACGATTAACACTAGACTTGGCAGGGCCGGAGTGCTAGTTGAGTTTTCTTATTATTTGAGATGATTTTTAGTCTCGGTCGGACCGAGCACCTGAGATGACTTTTTACTGTTTAGACCCGGTTATGACCGGGCACCCTTGGAGGGGTTTTTGAGGCATGTTCCTACTACTTTAGTCCTGGACAGGGTCTGGGCATTGCATATTCGAGACTGGGTCTCTATTCGGATACTGAGTTTTAGTATGGGGTCTGGGACCTCCATGGACCTTGCCATCCGGGCCAGGGGCTATGGGCTGCGTATGCCGGTGGAGGGGTATACGGTGGAGTAGAGGTATACGGGTAGAGTCCTTACATGGAACCTACCTGCTGGGCCGGATGCCGGAGGAGGTACATACAGAGATACCATGGCACTTGAGATCTTCATGCATCATATCATTCATGGTTCGAGGTTCTACCCTTGTTTGTTGTTTGCTGATTGTACGCTCCGGTAGTATGGGATGCCGGAGGGTTTGTTTTCACTTGTTTGTGTTCCTCGGTTGTATGGGCGGCCGAGGGACTGTAGGTAGACTCTTTCTATTTACTTGTAGAATTATTTCCTATTATGGATAAGTAGGAGATTGGTTACTGCTAGACTGTTAGTTTCTGGATTTGAAATTGTTATGACTAGTTGAGTTTGATTCATGTTCCTGAGCATGCCTATTATTACTCTTTCTCTCTTCTTCTTACACTTGAGGTTACCGGTATACCGTCCATTTCGTAAACTTATTTTGTATACACTGTTGTTGCAAGGACCCCAGGTGCGTTATTTCTTACTTTTACCTGTGCCTATGGTGTGTATATTCTGCTTACTAGCCTCATATGTGGTTCTGTTGATTTCCCTCTGGGCTAGTTCCTGTGTACCTTTCGTTGATTTCTGTGACTACTTGCTTCTATTCTGTCTATTACTGCACTTTTATCTTATATGTGCCCAGTCGGCCTATGATACCTACTGGGTACCTTATGCTTCGCATTTGGTGCTCACCCCTACCCCCCTGCATCTTTGGGTGCAGATCCTAGCATGGGCCATCGCCGTTAGATCGCTGTGATTCGTGCTTGGAGATCTGTTGAGGACTACTTCAGACTGAGGGTGAGCTCTTGGCGATTGGAGCTTAGCTTTAGTTTATCTTTTGCTTCATGTACTCTATTACCATTCAGAGACATCTGTATATATAGTTTTGGTTTATTTGTACTCCATGTATGTAGTTTGGCTCTGTACTATGATACCAGGTCTTGGGGTTTGGTTTAGTTTCCGCATATGTATGTATTTATAGTCCTTTTATCTGTTCTCTTCATATTGTTCTCTTATTTGCTAGATAGTAGCCCATTACTAACTGTTCTGGGCTACGGGGATTGTTTCACCTACCGGGGGTTGTAGGTGCCATCATGACTGAGAAATTGGGTCGTGACAAGCTCCGACTATAAATAGTCTTAGGCTTATTTTATTAAGTCTAATTCCCTAAAATAGATTAGTTCCTCTCAAATCAGTTCCCAAGCAGAAAAGAAGCGTCTTCTCCAATTTCCAGGCCTAGGGTTCTCTCCTCCAACCTCAATTTCGAATTTGTTGCAGGTTTTTATCCACCAGGTATGTGCGTATTTAGTAAGGGCTTAGTCCGCCCTTATGCCCAAAAATCTCAGGCTTATAAAGTAATTGTTTATGGTTTTAGAATTAGGGTTCTTGCCCTTTTTAATAGATTGCTACAGAAATCCATAATCATGATCCCCATATGAACTATACCCTATTTTATGTGAATTGTACTATGTTCTACTAATTTGCATTAGTTCTTACTGTGGTTTGGAAAAATTAGGAATCTAGCCCTAAGTTGTAGTATTTCCTAAAGTAATAGTTTTCCTCAAAAATTATCCTAGACTACTAGATTTGAGTTAACTACGAGGATTCAGTCAAATTTTAGTTTATTTGAGTATTTTAGAAATTAGCAATGTCAGACCATTTTAGTCCTATCTCAAAAAACTTAGGACTTCAAATTTAATGAGCTATTAGTCTTCAGTTTGGGAGTAGTGTTAGCACCAAGTTGGACTAGGGTTCAACGTACCCTCAAGTCCCAAAACTACGTGCCATCATAGATTTATAAGTCCCCTCTGTTGGGCATCAGTGTTAGTGATCAAGCCACAGTCATGCCTTTATACCCTGGCAAGGTATATTGGGTCCTCTCGATGAGGCGTATACATTGGACTCCACATTTAGCTCACGTGGTTTATGTCAGTTAATAGACTCTCCCACAGTGTTAGTTCCAGTAATGTGCATTAGGCCCTCAGTTATGTTTACTTTTAGCTTTCAGCATTCTTTCAGATTACTCTTGCATTTCGACTATTTATACATGCATTTACCTTGGGCCTATGTACTGCAGCTTAGTTTAGTTCACAGTTTTTTAGTATTTTAGCATGTTTATATATATTCAATTAGCTTTGCATATCCCTCATGCTTAGTACATTCAAAGTACTAACTCATACACCATGATGCATCCTATCATGATGCAAGCTCAGGTTTTCAGCTCCAGCCTCGTGATTAGCTTGCCTCGGTGCCACATTAGCGACAGACAGTGGTGAGTCCTCATCATCTGAGGACATATCTTTTACATGCTTTTTGAGTAGTCAGTTCCTTTACTTTCAGTATTATAGAGTTAACTGGGGGCTTGTCCCAACAACTTATCATTATTAGAGGCTTTTAAGACATAGAGTCAGACTCAGTTGATTTGGGTTATTCTATTCTCAATTGAAATCTTTTTAGATTATTCTCTTTATTCAGTATGCTTCCGATCGTTTAGAATGATATTCAGTATGTTTGTGATATGCCAGTTTCAGGGTTAGTTTGGGGTCACTTGTGATCCTAGGTCCTGTGTTACGCCTAGGGTCTAGTCTTGGGGCATGAAAAACTTGATATCAGAGCATCAGGTTCAAGAGTCCTAGGATGTCTGAAAGCCGCACTAAGTAGAGTCTCTCTCATTGGTGTGAAGCGTGCCACACTTATGAGGGAGAGACTATGAAGTGTTCTAAGAAAAACTTCACTTCTTTTGCTATCTTTATCGTGCGATTGAGTGTGAATCAACTTCTCCCTTCTAATCCATTGTTATGTATTTTAGATCATGCCTCCTCGCAGAGCTAACGCACGCATTGCTAACGCAGTTCCTCCAGTCCTAGACCATGAGGTTACGAATGCAGAGTTTCATAATGTGATTCAGCTGTTGGCTCAGACAGTTGCCAACCAGGCTAACTAGCAGACCCCAGTTCCTGCAAATCCCACTGGTGGATCAGCTGCAGCCAGGGTTAGTGATTTTGTTCGTATGAATCTGACAGAGTTTCTAAGGTCGAAGGTTGGTGAAGACCCACAAAATTTCATTAATGAGATCAAAAAGATTTTTGAGGTGATGCAAGTGACTGGTACTGATAGTGTTAAGTTGGCATCCCTATCAACTAAAGGATGTGGCTCACATTTGGTTAATGCAGTGGAAGGACAACAAGGGTGTGAATGCAGCTCCTGTGAAGTGGTACTGTTTTACTGGAGCTTTTTTGGACAGGTTTTTCCCGAGAGAGTTGAGGGAGGCTAAGGCCCAGGAGTTTATGAACTTAAGGCAGGGGTCCATGACAGTCTAGGAATATGGGCTGAAGTTCACTCAGCTCTCCAGTATGCTCCGCATATAGTAGCCGATCCAAGGGCTCAAATGGGAAAGTTCTTGTTTGGATTATCCGATCTGTTGAACACAGAGTGCAGGAATGCTATGTTATTAAGGGATATGGATATCTCCAGGCTGATGACCCATGCTCAACAGGTTGAGGGGGACAAGCTCAAGGACATGGCTAAGGACAACAAAAAGGCTAGGAAAGGTAACTATAAATATTCTTAGCAGAGGTCGGGAAGTGGGAGTCACTCACAGTTTTAGCAGAGGTCCGCAGCCCCGGTGCCTTCATCAGCTAGTGCTCCATCTTCTAGGCCTCGACAAGACCAAAATAGGGGAGCATCAGGCTTTAAGTCTCAGGGCAGTGCTGCAGGTAACCGTAATTTTCCATCATGCCTAAAGTGTGGTAAGAACCATCTGGGTGAGTGTCTTGCTAGCAGAGAGGGGTGTATTGGTTGTGGTCAGCACGGTCATAGGTTGAGGGACTGCCCCTCCGCCAGGCAGGGACAGGGAAGTAACAAAGCTCAATCTACTACTTTAGCAGCTCCAGTGGGTTGCCCCACTCAGTAGGGTGCCTCTTTTGGTACAAGTGGTGGTCAGCATCAGAACAAATTATATTCTCTTCAGACTCGACAGGACTAGGAGGATTCTTCCAATGTGGTCACGGGTACGTTGCAAGTTTTCCATTTAGATAGTTATACACTATTAGATCCAGGTGCTACCAATGTGGTCACGGGTACGTTGCAAGTTTTCCATTTCCATGATGCTTAAATCACAAGAAGTGCAGATTCATGTTTAGCTTTTCCAACGAACTAAAATAAAGCGCAAAAAAACTTAACCAATCTCGTTTATGGAACAGTAGTTACAAACGCTAACATGAAGGCTCGTTGGATATTGTTAACCTAATGACTTTCAATAAAGTTAAACCTTTAAAAAAATCTGAAACTTATGCAAGTACAGGTGAAAGGATATGTTGGTTTCAACCTATTAACTACTTCAACAGGGACAATGAATGCATTTACAATTCTGATTTTTACACAAACAAGAAGGAGAACAATTTTAAACATAAAAAATATTGGGACGAAAAAAGCTTAAATGTGTAGCTCATTATCTTCAACCAGTTTTGACTTGCCCAAGTAAATCATCATGACTTAAAATAACTGAATTCTCATACTAAGCACATAAGAAAACTATAAATCTAAACTTCACACATGAGTTCAGTCTGAGAAGATGCAAACATGCTCTGTTATTTTCACACATAAACAAAGAAGTGATCTGACACTATTAATAATTTAAGCATGATCTCTAAATATGAATATGAACACATATTTTGTTGGCCGTGATAAAAGTGATACAGTTCGGCATTCATGTAGTGTGTAAAATGATACTTTAAGATTGAACTTAGCTAAGGAAAGTGAACACAAATAATCACGTGATCATATTCACATTACTAGTACTAAAATATGGAAAAATAGTCCCTAAAGGACATTGGAGGCAGATTTTAAATAGGCGGTAATATTATTCTACCACTCACGAATTTTGATGAAATTTAAACTTTTATATGAATTTGGAGCTTCCTCTAAATATCCTTAACTTCTTTGGTCATCTATTCATGCTGATTACAATGAACAAAATCAAAATTTCTAGCAAGCGTAAGAAGCAGATATTTAGGTGAGCTACAAAATTATTCAAAAAATCACATATTCACTAAATTTTATTCTAACTAATCTAGTTTGTCCAAAAAGCTCCTAGTCCATATTGGACACTTTACACGTTGACCTTAATGAAAAATCATGATAAATAGACCTCAAAGAGTACAATACAGAATTTGAGCAAGCGATAAAAATATTCAAATAGTGATGCACTCAGGTTAACTAATCTAGAGCAAAGATGAAAGTTAAAAGGGGAATTTCTGACCTTCTCTGGAGCAGTGAACTAGGACGACGAGTTGACGATGACAGATTCTCACACCAACTTCGAGAGCGAGTTAAAAAAAAAGAGACAATAATATCCGAGAAGTACGTCCAAAATAAGAGAAAACAAAACAAAGAACTATAAAGAAATTAGTGAATGAAAGACTATGAATTACTCTAATATTCTGCAAACTCTCTCCTTCTTTTCTTCCTTCCTCCCTTTTCATGGAAACAAGTGTGGATATTTATAGGCGAAAATAGTCGGTTGAAATTAAAAAAGGAGCCATATGAGAGAGAGAGAGAGAAGAGGGAAAAATCTTCTTAAATTAAACTTGAGGATTCAAAATTTAAATCCTTGAGCTTTGAAAAGATAAATTGAGTAGAGTAGGAGAAAAATAGTGAAAAAGCTGACAAAGGGGATGGGTTACCTTCTCTTGGATTGATTTGAGAGAGATGAAGATGAAAACTCGGTGGATTGAGCTTGATTTCCAGTTGATTTTAGGGGATTTTCGAAGGGGAAGTGGCTAGTGACTTTGACTTTGGGGGTTTGTTTTGTGAGATGGAAGTTGAGGTCTGGTCGTGTATTTGGCTGCTGAGTCGATGTTGTTGTGTAATTGGGAAAGAAAGAGAGTTTTGACTTTTGGGGGGTGTTAAAGTAAAGGTGGGCCGGGTCATGAGGAAAAGTTGGGCCAATATTTGGGCTGATATTTGATCCGAAAATAGGCTGGAAGAGGTCTGAATATTAGACATAAAAATGGCTAAATATTAGAGTTTGAAATATAGCTACACATATTAGAAATTGTGATCAAATTGAATTAAATCGGATGATAGTCACAATTGAGAAAATGAATTTGATATAAAATTACTCATCTAATTAATCAATCAAGCTTCTTAATTTTAACAACATAAGATAATTACTTTAAAGATAAACTAATTATATTAGTTAGACTATAACTTATTTGATTTTGATAAAATACAACACTGACTAAATTAAAAACTTGTTTTATATAAAATAATTTTTCCAAATAAATATCGAACTTATGTATAACACATATATTATGAAATATAAAAATATATTTCTTTTATTGCAAAATTGACAGAATCGCCTTGAAAATATTTTAATTTTTCTATAATAGTTATTTCAGATTATTAAAATTGAAGAAGCTTGAATAATTAAATAAAATTGTGGAGGACCAAAATTGGGTGTCAACGACTGCCCCTCCCTTTGGTTTTGGTTTTAATTTTTCTATAATAGTTATTTCAGATTATTAAAATTGAAGAAGCTTGAATAATTAAATAAAATTGTGGAGGACCAAAATTGGGTGTCAACGACTGCCCCTCCCTTTGGACAGGGTAGATGCAAGAAATCCTTGGCAAAGAGAGTTGGCGATTCTAATTTTGTCCGACTATAAATTTATCTCTCGAAAGCGATTGGTTTTGGCACGAATTTAAAGGAATTATGATCGAACTCCAGCATCGAGTTTCCTACATATCTCAGGTTACAAGAGAATTCATGCCACTTGTAGTTCAAGACGCTTGATTTTATGAATGACTTTTAAAGAATTCAAAAGCTATTCTAGTTTTGGATTATGGAAAGACTAGAAAACTGGGGAGTATGAGTATTAGAAGAATTTTAGGAATGCAACCGTGTTTTTAACATTGAACCCGCCTACATATCCTAAGACTCAGGAAATCAGGATGCTTGTAGTTTGACTTAATCGGTTGAAAAGGTGATCTCTATGCTAAGACAACCCTTTGCTCAGGATGAGTGACAAATGAATCGAGTTATAAAAAATAGGCTTGCAACCTCTCTACCATGAATGTGGAGCTCTTCACATCTATAGGTAAGAACTTACCCGGATATAATTTCCAAAGCTCTAGGTGCATTGTCACCTGAATTTGAAAAAGTGATGGATATTGCTATCTGTGTGAGTCAAAAATTACTCTGAAAGTGAAACTGAAAACTTAAAGTTGTTAAAAAAAAAGAATAAGCCACATGCCTTCTCACAGGGGTGTGGTTTGATAGTGGTGGAATTCCATCCTCAACTCGCGTCCAAAGAGTTTGATATTCCTCTTCAAACTATGTTCCAATTCGCTGCTAAAAAAAAGTTCCACGTTGTGCTGCACCCATTTTGACATCATCCATATTTATGCTCCACAAAATCTGTGGTAAAATTTTCAATAGAAAATGCAACATATACACAAATATAATTTGTGCAAACCTGATTTAACATGTCACATTGAAGGAGGTGATAATCCAATTTGTCTCTCCAGGTGGATGAGTCAATCTTGAATGTAACATGCCATTTTGAACGATGTGACTTTCCAACATATCTCATTGAAAGGAGAACAACCTATTTTGAATGTAACATGCCACTTTTAATGGGGTAACCACCCAACGTATCTCATTGAAAGGAGGACCTATCTTAAATGTAACATGCCACTTTAAATGGGTTGATTGCCCAACGTGTCCCATTGTAAGGTGGACGACCTACATTGAACGTAACATGCCACTTGAATGGGGTAACCACCCAACGTATCTCATTGAAAGGAGGACGATATATCTTGAATGTAACATGCCACTTTGAATGGGGTGACTTCCCAACGTATCCCATTTTAAAGTGAACGACCTATATTAAATGTTACATACCACTTTGAATGGGGTGACTGCCCAACGTGTCTCATTGAAAGGGAGAAGACCTATCTTGAATATAATTTGTTGATAAATTATGCTCCACAACACCTGAACTAAATTATTAGTAGCAAATTCAATATAAGGGCAATTATAAAATGTGCAAACCTTGTTTAAATATGCCCGACTGAAGAAAGTGACAATCTAATATAATATAATATGTCACACTAGAGTAGGTGACACTCCAATATGATGTAATATATCACGCTGAAGGAGGTGATACTCCAATATGATGTAATATGTCTCACTAAATCACGTGACACTCCAATATGATTGTAATATATCACGTTGAAGAAGGTGACACTCTAATATGATATAATATATTACACTGAAGGAGGTGATTGTCCAATATGATGTAATATGTCATGCTGAAGGAGGTGATACTCTAATAATATATCATGCTGAAGGAGGTGACACTCTGATATAATATAGTATGCCACTTCAAATAAAGTGATGGTCTGATGCATCAGAATAAGGTGAAATTTAACTTGTCTCTTTAAAAAGGGAACGACCCAAATATATAATATTTCCTGCGAGGATGAGCATAATGAACTAAACCAAAGTCAATGGAATAAATAAGAATCAAAGATATTAAGGTTGTAGTATAGTCTTCCGAATTGTGCCAATGGATGGATTTGTCACTTGATACTTCAGCTATGCTCGAAGACTCGATGTCACTGAGTTTTTTAAACTGTGAATCTGGTAATATCCCTAATTATTGTTAAAGGCTTTGCGGTTCCTGCACTCACAAAAATTTCTTAGTTTTGAAAACAAAGAGATTGATATATATCAAACCATTAAGCGGGTTATGACGATCTGGTAATCACAACGAATGTAAGATTTTGGACAAATATATTAAAGGAGATTCTGATGTTGATTGAAGTCTCTAATGGCCAATTAGGAATATTGCATAAGGTGCATCCCTACTTTAAATGGTATCTCTTATAAAGAGAGGATTTGTTGATAAAGCAACTTTGAAGCTTGAAGTTGAACAAAGTTTTTTGAAATTGGTGAATCATTTCAAAAAGTTTCCCCTGTTTCTAGTTCAAGGTTATTCAACTGAAATATTTTATAAGAAATAAAGAGTTAACTGATTCAAAAACATACCTCGGTCCTTTCTGAGGGTTGGTACTTTTGAAATAGTGGGACCGAATCCTTATGTAGGATTGTCGACGTATCTTGTTAGAATAAGAATCAGGTCAGGCGTAGTTCATAACTGAAACTAATAGAATTTGCAGAGAACATAAGATTTGATTTGAAGGATAAAGGCTTAGATTCATTGATATGAAAGGAAAAAAATAATGAATCAATTTGTTGGACTGGATCCTTTGCATCGGGAATCCTTCGTGTTCGTAATGATAATTTTGAACTATCTTGCATATGCATTGTGTCTGATGATCCTCTAGCTTGATTATTGAGCTTCAGGATCATTTGCTCGATTTCTTGTCATGAGCAACTAAATTTTCAAGAACTTCACCCGTGGAGTTCAAATATAATTGTTAATAACATAATAAAGTTATCGTGATAAAGTAATGGGTATAACAGAAGATAAAGTTGGAGGTGAAGCCATCTGGCTTATGCTAGTTTGAATATAGTGGTCCAGGTAATATTTCCAGGTCTTAATCATCGTTCTCGATCATTTGACCTACAAAATTCAGAGAAAGTGTTAAAATTTATAATGAAACATCAAGATTAAATGAAAATAGAATGAGAAGAGATGTTGTTTGGATCATTAGGACGAGGCCACTATAGGTCTGAGGATATCCTTTGTCATGCTGGGTGGTAGAGACGTTGTCAAATTTGTGACTTCATTATTCCTGCATTCAAAGAAATTTTTTTAGTTTAAGAGACTGATTTGTGTTGGCTTTGCCTTGCTCCTCTGATGCTCCTTCATGTATTTGATACTACAAACTCGTCCGATCTCATAATACAATCTTAATAGAATTTTTGAGGACCTTTCTCAAAAATTCTGCCCTAGTTTAGAACACAAAAAAAATCTTGAACCTCCTTGTAACTCATGACATGTCTTAGTATGGAATTATTGATATCTTTCCAAAAATTCTTCCTCGGTTTCAGCTTCAACTAGCTCTGGTATTTAATATGGTAGCAAATGTCATTGTTTATGGAATTTTTGAGAAGGTCTCAAAAATTCTGCCCCAGTTGTATACTTTGCTATGATTTTTAAACTTGATTTGCTGGAGAAGAACCTTTTTAGTTCCTCTTAAAATTTTTGCCCAGTTTCTATTATAAAGGAGAATAAAAATCTTACGGAGAGTATGACCGATCCGATATAGCACCTACGTATCCTATTGAGACAAGAATCAGGTCAATACGTAGTTTAAACATAAACAAAGGGAAATTAATATTTTTTCTAATAACGTGACCGAGGCCAATGTAGGCCGCCTACGTATTCCACTAGGGAAATCAGGTAAAACATAGTTCATTACAGATAAAAATGCGATCAAACTATAATGTGATTACAGAAAAATAAAGCGACAACATGCGGTTACAAGGAAAGAAATCAATAAAGTGTGATTACAAGAAAAGAAGACAATAACGTCAAAATGCAAGGTTAAAGAATGCCAAAGTGCGACTTTGAGAAATCTCCATTCTTCTTCGCAGTTAATTATGCAAATAGTTACTTTTTGTGATTAGGCAATGAATTGTTGTTCACATTTGCTGGAGTTTCTGCAAGTGTTATTACTTTATTATCCATCAGGTCTTGATTTTTGTGTTTGAGGGTAGTACACTTTTCGGTATCGTGTCCAACTACTCCTGAGTGGTAGGTACATCACTTGTCTGGATCATATCAATTAGCCAAAGTGTTCATAGGCTTTGCTTCTACTGGATGAAGTATCCTTTCTACTTTCAATCTTTCATAAAATTGAGTTAGTGATCCCGCCAATGGCGTGAAAACCTTGGGAGGTTTCCTTTCATAGTTAGCACGAGGTGCATTATTTTGGAGGTTTTCAGGTGGTCATGGAGAACGATATGTTGCTTGGGTGTTGTAGACCGAATATGGTGAATATTGAGCATAATGAGCATTGTATTGGTACTGTGGAGATTGTTGGCGGCATGATGTACTTCCTTGAGTCATCACTCTCATAACTTCTTTCTCCTTTTTCTTTTCATAACCAAATGATCCAGTTTGGAAAGCCTTATTGGTGGACTGTAATGCTATCAAACTTGTTATTCTTCCAGTCTTAAGGCCATCTTCAATCATTTCTCCAGCTTTGATAACTTCAGCAAAGGTTTTTCCACCCATTGTCACCATTCGTTTATAGTAGTCTGAGTCTTGTGCCTGAATAAAGTAAGTGATCATTTCTGTTTCTTCCATACGCGGGTGTACCCTAGATGCTTTTTCTCTCCACCATATAGCATATTCTCGGAAGGATTCAGTTGATGTTGGCTTTAGTTTTGTTATTGAGATTCGGTCAAGAGCGATCTCAACATGAAACTTGTAATGATCCACAAAAGCATTTGCCAAATCATCCCAAGTACACCATTTGGTGTCATCGTTTTTAGAGTACCACTCTAACAAGAGCATTTGCTAAATTATTCCAAGTACACCATTTGGTGTCATCTTGTTTAGAGTACCACTCTAAAGCTTTACCACTCAAACTTTGATTGAATATTTTGATTCTTATCCTTTCATTCTTCCCTACACCGATCAACTTTTCACAGTAGACTTTCAAATGAAAGAAATGGTTTCCTGATCCATCAAACTTTTCAAACTTTGGAATCTTGTAACCTGGTGGCAGCTCAACCTCAGGAAATGCGCATAACTCTTCATACATCACACTGTGGTTACTACCGAGCCCGCGAAGACTTCTCATAGCATCTTCCAAGCTTTTGAGCTTCCTATTCATCACTTCATCATTGACTACTCTTGTATCATTTTCATTTTCAACATAGTGATCAGTATCTAAGCGACATAGTCCTTGGGTTTGAGTCACAGGCAGAGCAGTGACATAAGTGTACACTGGCGGAGCATTCTGTGTTAACAATACAATTTGTGCCTTTGGAGGAGCAAATATGTATACAAGGGGAACATTATGAGATGGATGATTAAGAGAAGCATTTGGAATTGGTTGAGTAGGGGTGAAATGATCTCCCTGGTCAAACTTGTCTAAAATTAGAAATGAAGGTGGCATGGGCCCTTTTTGGTGAACATCAGGAGTAGGAGTTATGTTTCGTGGGGTCTGAGAAGCTTCCCTTGTTTGCATCACTATGTGGATTAGTTCAACAAGTTTCTGCTCTAGACGAACAATGACCTCTGAGGTTGTCTCTGATCCTGTCGAGGTGCCAGAGTCAGTCGTGGCAGGCAGAGTGAGGACTACTTCAGATAAAGTGACTGTGTTGGCTCAGTGGGTTGGTTTGGCCGCCTTTAAGTGAAGGGGCGCATCCACCGAAGATGGCAGCGGGAAAACTGGGGTCTATATTTGAACGAGTTTTTTCAATTGTCCAAGTATGGATTTTTGAATCTGTAATTACTTTCTTGACCTTAGACCTTGTAAAATATCAATTTTCTGCCAGCGAGTAATTTAAACTGCTTTGCTTCGAACGTTGTAAAGCGAGCACGTTTAATTACCAACACATATCAGCCTCTCTAAAGGAAATAAAAACACTTAAAAAAGTGAAAATGTTAGTCCATTAATCATAATAACTAATCAAAGTAATATATAAAATAAATAATATTTGCTTTGGTCGAAAGAGACTTAGTCCAAAATTCGAGGAATGGGTCATTTTTAGAAGATGATTGAGTGGAAAGAATTTTGTCCATTCGATGGACTTTGAGATTTGATGAATGAAAAGAACTTGAATAAAATGAGCTACGTGATCTAAATAAAGGTATATATGTCCGCACGCTGTCTTTCTAAAGGTTTATTTGAGAAGTTCTTTTGAAAATAATCGAGTCCTAAACTGAGATTGACAAAAATTGATTGAGTATTTTTATAATTGTGGCTATAATTATGGGTGAGAAGATGATTTTTAAGAATGACAAGGTCAACATGAATAACGGTGACCGAATGAAGTTTCTGAAAAATTTGGAATATAGAACTTGGAAATTTTAAACGACATTGACAACAGACCGTTTTAAAGTATTGTAGGAAGACTCAAATTTCGAGTTTGTACGCCTAGTGATGCTCTAAGACTTTGGAGTATAATAATGGACTAATCATGTTTAAATTAAAACATATGTATTTTAAACACACAAATCAAATAAGCGCGAACAAAGTAAATTATGTAGCATTTAGCACATAAACAATATATATCGCATCCTAACATATATGTGACCTTTTAAGCCAAAGGTGAGCCTAATGTTGGAAGGAGGTATATGCCATTTGTAAGACACACTGCCCCAAAAACGTATTATACAAATTTGTACGAATAAATCGAATGGGATACACAATAAGGGAAAGGGATAACAAATAACAGCAGCCCCATGCAGGGGAATAATCCTAAACTAAACCGCCTTGAAGCTCCTCCGTTTTTTACCTTTATTGAATTACCATAAAAAGGACTATTTATAAAAATTAATAAATTCCCAACCCCCGAGGGATAATGGTTCATACAACTCGACATACATATCCTTCAAATTTATCAAATAGTTGGATAATAGTCTTTTATCGGACGTGGCTAATTAAACGCAAAGTGGTCTTCTAATGGGCCCAATACCCCTTGGGTATTGGGTCATCCTAGGCCAATGCCTAAACATGAGTTTTGGTTTAGCTCTATGCTAGGTGTCTAAGAGTGGGATTTTTTTAAAAATAGACCGGGTCCCAAGTGGACAACTTGGATTGAAAATATGATATCCATTGGACGCATGACGTACCATAAACTATCATATTTCTGAGAAAGTATTATTTATGAAAAGAAGCCACGAGATTGTGAACCTCTCTTGAAAATAAATAAAATTGTATGCCATATGGCAGAAAATGCTATGAAATACAATGATAATAAAAATTTAAGTAAACAAATAATTGTGAAAAGTAACAATTATTACAAATAAAGGTTAGCCAAAAAAATAAATCTTTTTGGTTAGAACCTAGATGAATTCCCAGCAGAGTCGTTATTTTGTTACGACTCATTTTTAAACTAAGTTAAAAATGTCTCATAACTTGGCTATTTATTTTGGAAAAATTGAGAGTAAAAGAAAAGAGTCGCCACCTAATTTTTTTACGGAATCAAAAAACCATTGTAGAAAGGTATTTTTGAAAATTCTTATTATTTAAAATCAGAGAAAGGGTAAGAGTTCAAGTGATTTATCGAGGAAGGTGTTAGGCATCTCGAAAATTCTGTAAATGTAATTGACCGACGGATTTAAATAATTTTATGACTAAAAGAATATAACTCATTTATAAAAATAGGAGTTGAGATTGAAATTTGCCGTCACATTATAAAATTCTTGAGATAAGCAAGATGATTTAATAATGCTAGGCTTACAATAAATTAAAATCTTGGACAACCAAATCTGAGAATTGATTTAAATAAGTTTGTGCCTTCTTTGATACAAAATATATTGGTTTTCAGGAAATAATTTTTGGGAAATCATTTAATAAAATGCACCCTTGGTGATTAAGTTTTGTTCTTAATAAACTACTTGACTTCTCAAAAAAAAATCGTTGTGGGCTCAGCTAAATTTTTTATGAAACAAATGTTTAATTTAAGAAAAAATATAAATAGTCTTAACAACTATGCTTTCATACTCTCTTCTCGGGATTCATCTATGGTTAGGAGAAAAAATAAAAGTAAAGTGTTAGTAAAATTATTCACAAGCACATAATGTAAATGTGTCACGACCCGATTTCTCGGTCATGATGGCACCTACAACCCCCCAGTAGGCGAACCAATCTCCATAACCCAGAACAGTTAGTAATGGGATACTTTCTAACAGTTTAAGCGGAAGAACAAATAAATAAGCGGAAGCAAGGGAACAAGATGAATAAACTGGATAACTGGAGTAATATAAATGCAAAGCGAAAGCTAAACCAACCCAAAACCTTGTATCAAGCGTATAAGAGCCGAACTACAACAGGAGTACAAAAGGTCTAAAAGAAATATATACATAAGTTGTCTCCGAATAGTAACAGAGTACCGAATATACAAACGGTAAACCAAGTCAAGATCTGAATGCCAAGAACTCACCCTCATCCTGGATGATCCAAAAACAGCTGCCCGCATGAGTCTATGGCGCTCTAACGGCGATGGCCCACACCAGGATCTGCACCAGAAGATGCAGGGGTAGGGTGAGCACCAAATGCGAAGCATAAGGTACCCAGTAGGTATCATAGGCTGACTGGGCACATATAAAGTAAAAGAACAGTAGCAGGCAGAGTAGAAATAAACAGTTACAGAAATCAACGATAATGAACACAGGAACTAGCCCAGAGAGAAGACAACAAAAAGCAACAAGCAAGGCTATCAAATATAATATATACATGGCAAACACAGGTGAAAATGAGAACGACACATATGGGATCCTCGCAAAAATAGTATATATAGATAAGTTCTAGCAAGGGACGGTATACCGGTAACCTCAAGTATATAGAATGGGAGAGAAGGATAAAGTAGACATGCTCGATAAACAGAATGAATAAACACCCAAACCATGCCAATTCTCAAATCCATAAGTAACAGTCTAGCAAGTCCAATTCCACACTTACAACTGTAGTAGAGAACAAATCCGTAATTAAGTAAAGAGAGTCTACCTACAGTCCCCCGGTCGCCCATACAATCGAGGAACGCATTCAAGTGAAAACAAACCCTTCGGCCGCCCATACAACCGAAGCGTACAACCAACAACCAACAAACAACAAACAAGGGTGGTACCTCAAACGATATATGTCATAATGCATGATTACCTCAGGGTGAAATAGAATCTCTGTATGTACCTCATCCGGTGCCAATCTGGCCCAGCAGGCAGGTTCCCTGAAAGGACTCAGCCCGTATAGCTCTACTCCACCGTATACCCTTTCCTCGGTACACGTAGCCCGAAGCCCCTAGCCCAGAGCGGCAAGGTCTATGGAGGTCCCAGACCCCATACTAAAACTCGGAATCAAAATGTGCCCTCTGAAATCGAGTCCGGGTTCAAGCCAGTGGCTAATTCTCAAATATGTATGCCTAGACCCTGTCTAGGACTGAAACAGTAAAATAAATGTCTCAAAAACCCTTCCAAGGGTGCCCGGGCACAACCGAGTCTAAAACAGTAGTAAAATCTCTCAGATGCTCTATCCCGCCGAGCCTAAGGCCATTTCAAATCAGTGAGAAAACTCAGCTAGCACTCCGACTCGGTCGAGTCTAGCAATAATAGTAAATCATGATAAAACCATATTTTTAACCTTCTTTTACCCCAATAAGATTCACGTATCAAGTCAAATCATTTCCAAATCTAATTTCATAAAAAACAGGCCCACGGGGCCATGCAAGGTTAAGAAAATCAGTTTCCGTAGGCCCGAAGCCAAAAACCATAATAAAATGTGGAAAACCTCTTTATATGCATGGAAATGATATGATCGTCACAAATAGCTGCCCGACAGCTCACAATCAACCTAACGGCCCTGCACAGGCTCTGAAGCTACTCAGCAAGCATAACCAGCCTAAAAGGATATTTCTATATCCGGGACTCGCGGACATTCCCAATAACTCACCTTCTATGTTCCAGAGTCAACAAGACCTCACGGAGTCACAAGGGTAATAAATACACCAACTAATAGAAATACTACATAGAACGGAGGAAAAAAATAGGATGAATCATGGAAAAGCGGTCAAGGTCTATGGTACCAACCTAATAACCCAACCCAAGGATGCCAACTAGTACAATTTTACCTGATATATGCGAAGTCTAGTGAGTTAATCCGTAACCTACCTGTCGTCCGATGACAAGCTGTGGGAACGACGATATCCGAGGCCGAGCTGCTCCGAGAAGCTCCAATGAGAATCAAACTCTCAAATTCATGAATATAATGTTAAAACAAGTCTAACAGTACCCATATTGTTACAATTGTAGCTAGGTCGATATCCGGGTCAAAAGCGAGCCCGCGGGGCTTACTACCCAAACCAAAAACAAAAAGAGCCACGACGACCCCATGATACCAAGAAGTTATGCTCCAAATTTGAGCACCATTGGCCAAGAGGAAGGGCGCCAAATCAGCCCACAAAGATTGGGGTTTAAAGAGTAGAAATTTACGAAAAAGAATGGAAATTGGGCAAGGATTACTTACCACAAAGGTGAAAACCCGAGTCAAGAGGGATAATTTACCACTCCCACGAGCATGCACCAGCTGGACGGTCAGAATTCACAAGCAAGAACTCAAGCTTAGAAAAGGGCATCAATGGAGGTTTCAAGAAATTTCAAGAGAAGAGGGAGCTTACCAAATGACGAAGAAGTATGGAAAATCCACCCACAATCGACTTCCCAAGTCTTGGAATCAATATAAAGCAAATTGTTGGAGAGAATTTAGAGTTTAGAGTGAGAAAAAGTGAGAGTGAATGCTGGAAAAATGAACTCCCAACTTTATATAGCTGCTGGAAAATGGCCAGCGCCATCGGCGCTAGGCCAGCGCCAACAGCGCTGAAGGGGTGGCAGGTGCTTCAGCGCTATCACGCTGGAAGGGCCGCGATCGCACTGATGAATGGCAGGCACTGAGGCGCGATTGTGCTGGCCTTGGCGCAATTGCGCTGAAGGCTGGCCTGCAACTATTTTTCAGCAAATTTGCTAACACTCCACGGGGTGTTCTTGGCACAATCGGAAACCGATATTCAAAAACCAATAATTCCAAAAGAGTGGAAACGACGTTCTAAACTCAACAAAATTGATGAAATTCCCATACGAGGTCGTTTCGGAGAAATGTTGACCCAAGTCAACACTAACAAAAAGGAACTCAAAGGCTTGAAATGAGTCCGACTCACCTAGAACCCGAACCAACCACCTTCCTAGCCCAAACTCAACATTCCGGAGCTGATGGAATTGTCGTATTTCGAATTCGACACTTCGATCATCGAAAGTCACCCAAAGTTGCACTTTCCACTCCAAATGGCCTGCAAACTGAGAAAATAACACAAAACCAATACCAGAAGTTCTCAGGTCTCAACTGAAGGTCAAACTAGACCAAACTCATCATTTCGGAGCTAACAGAACTGTCAGAATTCAATTTTGAGCACGTTAGCTAAGAATGTTGACTAAAGTCAATGATATTCTGAGTTTGAAGCTCTAAAATAGGAAAAAAGGCAAAACCACCAAACGAACGACTAGGGCACCGAACTACCAGTCCCAGCAAGCCATAAATGACTTGGGGCCACTACAGGAAAGCTCTAACAGTACGAAGAATACGTAAACGCAAAGATGACCAGAAGGGTCATCACAACATCCACTACTAAAGAGACTTTCGTCCTCAAAAGTCAAGAAGAAGGGAGTACCTGAAGGCTCAAACAACTACAAATACTGAGAACGCAACTTACTCTTAGTCTCCCAAGTAGCCTCCTCGACCGGATGGTGCCTCCACTTAACTTTCACAACTGGGATCTCCCTAGATCTCAATCTTCTGATATCTCTGGCTAGGATGGCTATCGGCTTCTCAACAAATGATAAGCTCTCATCCAACTGAACCAAATCCCACTGTAATACATGAGACTCATCGGGAACATACCACTGCAACATCGAGACATGAAAGACTGGGTGAACAACTAAAAACATCAGAGGCAAGGCTAACATGTTGTCAACACTACCAACCCACTATAGGATCTCAAACGGCCCAATAAACCTAGGGCTAAGCTTGCCCCACCAACCAAACCTCACCACGCCCTTCACGGGTGACACACGAAGGAAAACCAGATCAACAACACTGAACTCTAAGGCATGAAGTCTATGATCAGCGTAGCTCTTCTGCCTACTCTGGGCTGCTCTAATCTGTCCTGGATCAAATGGACTCTGTCCAAGGAATCTCTAAATAAGTCTGTACTCTGTGTTCTGGACTCCAACCTATCAAACCAACCAATTGGTGATCTGCAATGCCTACCATATAAGTCCTTGAAAGGTGCCATGATAATGCTTGAATGAAAGCTATTATTATACGCGAACTCAGCCAATGGCACAAACTGATCCCATGAACCTCCAAAGTCAAGTACACAGGCCTGAAGCATGTCCTCCAGGACCTGAATAGTCCTCTCGGACTGGCCATCTGTCTGAGGGTGGAAAGAAGTACTAAGCTGAACCTTCGTACCCAAATCCCTCTGTGTAGCTCTCCAGAACTGAGTGTCGCGGTCTGAAATGATAGAAGCTGGGACCCCGTGCAACCGTACAATCTCACGAATGTAGATCTGAGCTAACCTCTCTGCCCCATAGATAGTTTGAACCGGCAAGAAGTTGTCACGACCCGATTTCTCGGTCATGATGGCACCTACAACCCCCGGTAGGTGAACCCATCCCTGTAGCCCAGAACAGTTAGTAATGGGCTACTATCTAACAATTAAGAGAACAAAACGAATAAAATAGATAACAGGTTTATAAATATATACATATGCGGAAACTAAACCAAACCCCAAGACCTGGTATCATAGTACAGAGCCAAACTACATACATGGAGTACAAGTAAACCAAAACTATATATACAGATGTCTCTGAATGGAAATAGAGTACATGAATCAAAAGATAAACTAAAGCTAAGCTCCGATCGCCAAGAGCTCACCCTCAGCCTGAAGTAGTCCCCAACAGATCTCCAAGCACGAATCACAATGATCTACTGGCGATGGCCCACACTAGGAATCTGCACCCAAAGCATGCCAGTGGGTAGGGGTTGAGCACCAAAATGCGAAGCATAAGGTAACCCAGTAGGTATCATACGGCCGACTGGGCACATATAAGATAAAGAGAGCAGAATAGACGATAGAAGCAACGGTAGTCACAGAAATCAACGAAAGGTACACAGGAACTAGCCCAGAGGGAAATCAACAGAACCACAGATGAGGCTAGTAAGCAGAATATACACACCAAAGGCACAGGTGAAAGTAAGAAACAACGCACCTGGAATCCTTGCAACAACAGTGGATACAAAATAAGTTTACGGAATGGACGGTATACCGGTAACCTCAAGTGTAAGAAGAAGAGAGAAAGAGTAATAATAGGCATGCTCAAAACAGGAATCAACCCAACTAATCATAACAATCTCAAATCCAGAAACTAACAGTCTAGCAGTAATCAATCTCATACTCATCCCTAATAGAGAACAACTCTGTAAGTAAATAGCAAAAGTCTACCTACAGTCCCTCGGCCGCCCATACAACCGAGGAACACAACCAAGTGAAAACAAAACCTCCGGCATCCCATACTACCGGAGCGTACAATCAACAAACAGCAAACAAGGGTGGAACCTCAAACCATGAATGATATGATGCATGAAGATCTCAAGTGCCATAGTATCTCTGTATGTACCTCCTCCGGCGCCGATCCGGCCCAGCAGGTCGGTTCCATGGAAGGTCTCTGCCCGTATACCTCTACTCCCCCGTATACCCCTCTTCCGGCACACGCAGCTCGTAGCTCCTGGCCCGGATAGCAAGGTCCATGGAGGTCCTCGACCCCATACCAAAACTCAGTATCAGAATCACGTATCAAGATAGAGCCCCAGTCTCAATATCAAGATATAGAACCAGTCTCGAATATGCATGCCCAGACCCTGTCCAGGACTAAAAATAGTAGGAAAATATCTGAAAAACCCCTCCAAGGGTGCCCGGGCGTCGCCGGGTCTAAACAGTAAAAAGTCATCTCATGTGCTCGGTCCAACCGAAGCTAAAAATCATCTCAAGTAGTAAGAAAACCCATCTAGCACTCCGGCCCTGCCGAGTCTAGTGATAATAGTAAAACTGATGATTTTAAACCACAAGTGAAATCAACCATTTCCAAATCATTTCCATCAAAAACGGCCCCCCCGGCCATGCAAGGTTTAGAAAACAGTGTCAGTAGGCCCAAAGCCAAAACCACTGTAAAACATCGATAAAACCTCTTTATATGCATGGAAATGATATGCTCACACACAACAATAGCTGCTCAACAGCTTACAATCAACCTACCGACCCTGCACAGGCCCACAGCTACTCAGCAAGCATCACCAGCCTAGAAGGATAGTTCTATGCCCGGGACTCGCGGACATTCCCAAAATCCCACCTTCTATGTTCCAGAGTCAACAAGGCCTCGCAGGACCACAAGGGTAAATAACATATATCCGCAAATACTACAAACAACGGAGGAATAAAAATAGGCGGACATGAATAAAACGGTCAAGGTCTGTGGTACCAACCTAATAAACCAACCCAAGGATGCCCATTAATACAATTTTATTCTATATATACGGAGTCTAGGGAAATTAAACCGTAACCTACCTGTCGTCCGACGACAAGCTGCTGGAACACGATGTCCAAGCTCGAACTACTCCGAGAAAATCCAAAACTAAATCGGAATCGGATTCGGATGTGGGACGGAACAACTTGACAAGATAATTGAATTGGTGGAACCAATTTAATATTAATACATATGAGGTGGTTAACAACATTACCCTTGGTAATGAATAAGGATGGAAGCTTTTCTCTACGTGACTTAATAGAAACAGAAACATTTACAATAGACACAATGAATTCATTACTTATCTTTAAAAGTTAGTCATTATCACAATGACTCTTATGCTGCCACCAATTCCACTTCTTAGGTGTTGTGTCATTCCCCCACTTCCACGTGTGAGGTGGGGTGGTGCCAACATAATAATATATATCTCGTTATATATATATTCGGGTATTGCATAAATTCGTGGTAAAATAATTATAGTATTTTAAATATACCATAATTATTAGAAAATCATTTCCAATAAAACCTACTATATTATAATAATAAATTTTAACATAATTAAATTTACTATCTCCGTTAAAATATTACGGAGTATAAAAACTTTATAAAATAAATACGTAAACACTTATATCGTACCAAACATATTTTTCATAAGCCTTTTAAAATATTTTGAAAAGGCAATACTAATATAGTTTTTACCAAATTCGACTTTTAAATAATTATCTCAATTACACGCACGATACTAATAAAATTCTTAAGTTTAGGCTCGTAATTCGCCTACGCACGATTTTGATATTCAAGAATTATCTCGGGGTCCTCCCTTATATTTTATCACTGTTTCGGAACTGAAATGGCATTTTAAAACGTAAAATTGAAGCTTAAATCGGGTTAACCCCGACCCGATTCGCGACCCGGTTCGTAACCCGTTTTCTGCCAGACAGTCCGCGGTAAAACAGTCATAACTCTCTGCTCCGAGATTATTTGGACGTGCGGTTTTGTGCGTTGGAAACTAGACTCGTAGACCTTCGATTTGGTATCTCGGGGGACTTCTAACTCTTTATATATTGGGAGAAAATCCCCGATACATTTGACCCAAGGTTCAGAAAATTTGTTAAAGGTCTTACGATATCTTTTGCCGATTTGCTTGACTTCAAAACTTAACGTGGGAATGACCGGAAGGGTCATTACATCATCCACTACTAAAAAAAAAAACTTTCGTCCTCGAAAGTCAAACTCAAGGGGATACCTGAAGGCTAAAATAGCTGCGGATACTGATCCCGCATATCTCTCTCGGTCTCCCAGGTAGCCTCCTCGACTGGACGGTGCCTCCACTGAACTTTAACAACCGGGATCTCTCGAGACCTCAATCTCCTGACATCTCTGGCCAAAATAGCTGCCGGCTCCTCAACAAAGGCTAAACCCTCATCCAACTGAACTGAATCCCACTGCAACACATGAGACTCATCTGGGATATACCGACGCAACATCGAAACATGAAACACAGGATGTATAGCTGAAAACATCGGAGGTAAGGTTAACTGATAGGCAACGCTACCAACCCTCTGCAGAATCTCAAACGGCCCAATGTACCTGGGGCTAAGCTTGCCCCGCCTACCAAATCTCATCACGCCCTTCATGGGTGATACACGGAGAAACACCAAGTCACCGACACTAAACTCCAAGGCACGAAGCCTACGATCAGCATAACTCTTCTGCCTGCTCTGAGCTGCCCGAAGTCTGTCCTGAATCACTCGGACTCGGTCTAAGGAATCTCGAAGCAAATCTGTGCTCTGTGGCCCAGCACTAAAACCATCAAACCAACCTACCGGTGATCTGCAACGCCTGCCATACAAAGCCTCAAAAGGTGCCATGCCGATACTCGAATGGAAGCTGTTATTATAAGCAAACTCTGCCAAGGGAACAAACTGATCCCAAGAACCTCCAAAGTCAAGAACACAGGCTCGAAGCATGTCCTCCAAAATCTGAATGGTCCTCTCGGACTGGCCATCTGTCTGAGGGTGAAAAGCGGTACTAAGATGAACCTCTGTACCCAAATCTCGCTGAATAGCCCTCCAGAACTGAGATGTGAACTGAGTGCCGCGGTCTGAAATAATAGAAGCTGGGACCCCATGCAATCGAACAATCTCACGAAGGTAGATCTGAGCTAACTTCTCTGCACCATAAGAAGTCTGTACCGGCAAGAAATGTGCTGACTTAGTCAGCCTATCAACAATCACCCATATGGAATCAAACCCATGAGAAGTACGAGGCAAACCAACAACGAAGTCCATAGTAATCCCTTCCCACTTCCACTCAGGAATGGGAAGTCGCTGCATCAAACCACCAGGTCTCATGTGCTCGAACTTAACCTGCTGACAGTTCAAGCACCGAGATACGAACTCTGCTATATCCCGCTTCATACCACTCCACCAGTAAAGCTGCCTCAAGTCTCTATACATCTTCGCTGTGCCAGGGTGAATGGAATATCTAGTACAATGTGCCTCACGAAGTATCAACTGAACCAAATCACTAACCCTCGGAACACAAAGGCGACTATCATACCTCAGAACCCCATCTGAATCTAGAGTAGCCCGACTGGTCTCACCCTGAACAACCCGATCACGAAGGTCACACAACTGCTGATCTTCAAACTGACGGCTCTGAATCTGATCAATCAAAGTAGAACGAACCTCAATACTGGCGAGAACTCTGCTAGGATCCGACAGGTCAAGCCTAACCAAACGGTTAGCCAAGGACTGAATGTCCAAGGCCAACGGCCGCTCTGAAACTGAAAGAGAAGCTAGGCTACCCATACTCACTGTCTTCCGACTCAAGGCATCCGCTACCACGTTTGCCTTGCCCGGATGATACAGAATAGTGAAAGTCATAGTCCTTCAGTAACTCGACCCATCTCCTCTGCCTCGAGTTCAACTCCCGCTGACTCGTGATATACTGAAAGACATGGTGATCGGTGAAGATATCACAGTGAACTCCATATAAATAATGCCCAGATCTTGAGCGCGAAAACTACCGCCGCCAACTCTAAGTCATGAGTGGGGTAGTTGCGCTCTGTGAACCTTCAGCTGCCTCGACGCATATGCTATTACTCGACCCTGCTGCATCAACACACAACCAAGACCAACCCCAGAAGCATCACAATACACGGAGAAGCTCTGACCCTCAACCGGCAAAGTCAAAACTGGAGCTGAAGTCAATAAGGCCTTAAGCCTCTGGAAGCTATCCTCACACTGATCCGACCACTGAAATGGGACATCCTTCCTAGTCAGCATAGTCAAGGGTGCTGCTATGGAAGAAAACCCCTCAACAAACCGTCTGTAGTAACCCGCTAACCCAATAAAGCTGCGAACCTCAGTAACAGTAGTAGGTCTAGGCCACTCACAAACCGCTGAAATCTTTCCCGGATCAACCCTAATCCCATCCTTAGACACCACGTGCCCTAGGAATGCAACTGACTCAAGCCAAAACTCACACTTTGAGAACTTGGCATAAAGCCGATGATCTCTCAAAGTCTGGAGTATAACCCTCAAGTGCTGCTCATGCTCATCTCTACTACGCGAGTATACCAAGATGTCGTCTATAAAAACTATCACAAACGAATCCAAATACGGGCCAAGAACCCTGTGCATCAAATTCATAAAGGCTGCGGGGGCATTAGTCAACCCAAAAGACATCACCAGGAACTCATAATGGCCATAACGTGTCCTGAATGCTGTCTTAGGGATGTCCTCCGCCCTAATCCTCAACTGATGGTAGCCGGACCTCAAATCAATCTTCGAAAACACGACTGAACCCTGAAGCTGGTCAAACAAATCATCAATCCTCGGCAACGGATACCTATTCTTCACTGTCACCCTATTCAGCTGCCGATAATCAATACACATACGCATCGACCCATCCTTCTTCTTCACGAAGAGAACAGGAGCACCCCAAGGTGACACACTAGGCCTAACAAACCTCTTAGCTAACAGATCCTGGAGCTGCTCCTTAAGCTCCCTCAACTCAGCAGGAGCCATACGGTAAGGAGAAATAGAAATGGGCCTAGTGCCCGGCTCTAACTCAATAGCAAAATCAATATCTCTCTCAGGTGGAAGGCCTGGCAGGTCGGTAGGAAATACATCGAGGAAGTCTCTAACCACAGGAACAGACTCAGGGGAAGTGGGGTCAGCACTAACATCTCGGACATATGCTAGATAAGCTAAACACCCACGGGCAATCAACTTTCTAGCTCGAAGACAAGAGATGATCCCAGATGGTGCATGGCTAACAGAACCCTGCCACACAACCGGGGATACACCGGGCACAGCTATGGTAATGGTCTTGGCATAACAATCCAAAACCACACGGTGAGGGGATAACCAGTCCATGCCCAGTATCACATCAAAATCTAGCATATCAAGAATCATCAAGTCTCCCCAAGTCTCTGAATCACCAATAGATAACATACATGATCTCACAATCCGATCCACTACTAAAGAATCTCCTACTGGGGTC
Source organism: Jaltomata sinuosa (assembly GCA_003996215.1). Classification (NCBI taxonomy): domain Eukaryota; kingdom Viridiplantae; phylum Streptophyta; class Magnoliopsida; order Solanales; family Solanaceae; genus Jaltomata; species Jaltomata sinuosa. The sequence goes on from QJPP01005773.1 coordinate 28,652, forward strand.
GAAACAGAAACAGGAACAGATAATGGCTCACTAGCCAACCCCAAACAAGGCACAAAGTAGGCAGATACATATGAACAAGTGGATCCAGGATCAAATAAAGCCATAGCAGGCTGATGGCACACAAAAATCGTACCTGTAATCACAGCATCTGAGGCCTCTGCCTCTGGTCTCCTAGGGACCGCATAAAACTGACGACGACCTCCACCTGCCCGACCGCCATCCCTACCACCTGCTCTACCGCGTGGCGCACCACCTCTAATCTGACGACCACCCCCTCTAGCCGGGGGCTGAACTGCCCGTAAAGGCTCGGCAAACTGAACTGTACCCTGCTGAGGGCAATCTTTAGCAAAATGACCCATCGCACCACAAGTAAAACAAGCCCCTGATGGCCTACTCAGTCGAGATGAACCCGCAAATCCCGAATGACCACCACGACCTGATGCCCCAGAAATGGTACCCCTCGAAGACTGGCCGCTATAGCCCTGATGGCTGCCCTGACCCTGCTCGAACTGGGTACTACCAAAAGTCTGAAGGGAAGACTGAACCGGTCGGCTGGACTGACCCTGATACTGCTGTGGCTAATAACTCCGGCTCCACTGGCCAGGACCTCTACCACCATATCTAGAACCACTATAGACACCCTGATGTCGAGGCCTCTTATCTCTGGACCCCTGATCATATCGCTGTAAGTCCTCCACAGTGCGCGCATAATCTACAATGGACTGGAATGACCGACCACTGGCAATCAATATCTCAGCTGGCTGTCTGATCTCTGGCCTCAAACCCCATATAAATCTGCGAATCCTATCAGCCTCAGTAGGAATGATCATAGCTCCAAACGGTGCTAGCTGATGAAAACGGGTCTCATACTCTGAGATAGTCATAGATCCCTGCACAAGGTGAGTGAACTGCTCCCTGCGACGCTCCCGATCACTCTGGGGTAGGAACTTGGCCATAAAGGCCTCGTAAAACTCAGACCAGGTCAAAGGAGCTGACGACGGTGGTCTACAAGCAACCTGAGCCCTCCACCATAACGTCGCTGGGCCCTCCAACTGGTAGGTAGTATAACCAACCCCGCGAGTCTCCAACAAACCCAGATGATGCAACATCTCCTCACAGGTGGTAATAAAATCATGTGGATCCTGTCCAGAAGTACCCGCAAATCTCGGGGGTGCTAACCTCAAAAATCTGCCCAACGCCTTCTGCTCTGTCTCTGTCATAACTGGGCGAGGAGCAAGAGGCTGTGCAACAGATGGAACCGGAATAACCTCCGCACGGTGAGCCATAGTAGCCGGCTGCGCTCCTAAGCTCTGTGCACCCAGGGCTGCCCCCTGAGCGGATGTCTGCGCTACCTCAGAAGGCCGCTCTCCAATCACACCCAAAAGCTGCAATAGTAATCCCCGAATATCTGGAGACTGAGCTGTGGGTGGAGCTGGCACAGAAGTGGGCACTGGAGCTGGTGGTACCTGGGCTGGGCTCCCCCTGAACCACATGCTGCTCGGGCTCTATCTCCACGCTAGCAGCTCTAGCAGGTGCCACTGTTCGAGGGCGTCCTGGACCCCTAGCTGGAGTGGGAGGCTCATCCTCGCGTGCTGCCGATGATCTCGTACGAACCATCTGCGGAAGAATGAAGTAGAACAAATGAGATTTCCAGAAACTTCAAGGGTAGTACGCACGACACAGAAGCAATGAAAGAGTTGAATTCCTAAAATGCCACTGTAGCCTCCCAAAGATTGAGTACGGACGTCTCCGCCCCGATCCGCAGGACTCTACTAGACATTGGCTCCTATACTGATGACACCGGTGAACCTAAAGCTCTGATACCAAGTTGTCACGACCCGATTTCTCGGTCATGATGGCACCTACAACCCCCGGTAGGTGAACCAATCCCTGTAGCCCAGAACAGTTAGTAATGGGCTACTATCTAACAATTAAGAGAACAAAACGAATAAAATAGATAACAGGTTTATAAATATATACAATGCGGAAACTAAACCAAACCCCAAGACCTGGTATCATAGTACAGAGCCAAACTACATACATGGAGTACAAGTAACCAAAACTATATATACAGATGTCTCTGAATGGAAATAGAGTACATGAATCAAAAGATAAACTAAAGCTAAGCTCCGATCGCCAAGAGCCCACCTTCAGTCTGAAGTAGTCTTCAACAGATCTCCAAGCACGAATCTCAACGATCTACCGGCGATGGCCCACACTAGGATCTGCACCCAAAGATGCAGGGGGTAGGGGTGAGCACCAAATGCGAAGCATAAGGTACCCAGTAGGTATCATAGGCCGACTGGGCACATATAAGATAAAAGAGCAGTAATAGACAGAATAGAAGCAAGTAGTCACAGAAATCAACGAAAGGTACACAGGAACTAGCCCAGAGGGAAATCAACAGAACCACAGATGAGGCTAGTAAGCAGAATATACACACCAAAGGCACAGGTGAAAGTAAGAATCAACGCACCTGGGATCCTTGCAACAACAGTGTATACAAAATAAGTTTACAGAATGGACGGTATACCGGTAACCTCAAGTGTAAGAAGAAGAGAGAAAGAGTAATAATAGGCATGCTCAAAACATGAATCAACCCAACTAATCATAACAATCTCAAATCCAGAAACTAACAGTCTAGCAGTAATCAATCTCATACTCATCCCTAATAGAGAACAACTCTGTAAGTAAATAGCAAAAGTCTACCTACAGTCCCTCGGCCGCCCATACAACCGAGGAACACAACCAAGTGAAAACAAACCCTCCGGCATCCCATACTACCGGAGCGTACAATCAACAAACAGCAAACAAGGGTGGAACCTCAAACCATGAATGATATGATGCATGAAGATCTCAAGTGCCATAGTATCTCTGTATGTACCTCCTCCGGCGCCGATCCGGCCCAGCAGGTAGGTTCCATGGAAGGTCTCTGCCCGTATACCTCTACTCCCCCGTATACCCCTCTTCCGGCACACGCAGCTCGTAGCTCCTGGCCCGGATAGCAAGGTCCATGGAGGTCCTCGACCCCATACCAAAACTCAGTATCAGAATCACGTATCAAGATAGAGTCCCAGTCTCAATATCAAGATATAGAACCAGTCTCGAATATGCATGCCCAGACCCTGTCCAGGACTAAAAATAGTAGGAAAATATCTGAAAAACCCCTCCAAGGGTGCCCGGGCGTCGCCGGGTCTAAACAGTAAAAAGTCATCTCATGTGCTCGGTCCAACCGAGGCTAAAAATCATCTCAAGTAGTAAGAAAACTCAACTAGCACTCCGGCCCTGCCGAGTCTAGTGATAATCGTAAAACTGATGATTTTAAACCACAAGTGAAATCAACCATTTCCAAATCATTTCCATCAAAAACGACCCCCCGGGCCATGCAAGGTTTAGAAAACAGTGTCAGTAGGCCCAAAGCCAAAACCACTGTAAAACATCGATAAAACCTCTTTATATGCATGGAAATGATATGCTCACACACAACAATAGCTGCCCAACAGCTTACAATCAACCTACCGACCCTGCACAGGCCCACAGCTACTCAGCAAGCATAACCAGCCTAGAAGGATAATTCTATGCCCGGGACTCGCGGACATTCCCAAAATCCCACCTTCTATGTTCCAGAGTCAACAAGGCCTCGCAGGACCACAAGGGTAAATAAAATATATCCGCAAATACTACAAACAACGGAGGAATAAAAATAGCGGACATGAATAAAGCGGTCAAGGTCTGTGGTACCAACCTAATAAACCAACCCAAGGATGCCCATTAATACAATTTTATTTTATATATACGGAGTCTGGGGAAATTAAACCGTAACCTACCTGTCGTCCGACGACAAGCTGCTGGAACACGATGTCCAAGCTCGAACTACTCCGAGAAAATCCAAAACTAAATCGGAATCGGATTCGGATTTGGGACGGAACAACTTGACAAGATAATTGAATTGGTGGAACCAATTTAATATTAATACATATGAGGTGGTTAACAACATTACCCTTGGTAATGAATAAGGATGGAAGCTTTTCTCTACGTGACTTAATAGAAACAGAAACATTTACAATAGACACAATGAATTCATTACTTATCTTTAAAAGTTAGTCATTATCACAATGACTCTTATGCTGCCACCAATTCCACTTCTTAGGTGTTGTGTCATTCCCCCACTTCCACGTGTGAGGTGGGGTGGTGCCAACATAATAATATATATCTCGTTATATATATATTCGGGTATTTCGTAAATTCGTGGTAAAATAAATATAATACTTTAAATATACCATAATTGATAGAAAATCATTTCCAATAAAACCTACTATATTATAATAGTAATTTTTAACATAATTAAATTTACTATCTCCGTTAAAATATTACGGAGTATAAAACTTTATAAAATAAATACTTAAACCATTAAAATATTTTGAAAAGGCAATACTAATATAGTTTTTACCAAATTCGACTTTTAAATAATTATCTCAATTACACGCACGATTTCGATATTCAAGAATTATCTCGGGATCCTCCCTTATATTTTATCACTGTTTCGGAACTGAAATGGCATTTTAAAACGTAAAATTGAAGCTTAAATCGGGTTAAACCCGACCCGATTCGCGACCCGGTTCGCAACCAGTTTTCTGCCAGACAGTCCGCGGTAAAACAGTCATAACTCTCTGCTCCGAGATTATTTGGACGTGCGGTTTTGTGCGTTGGAAACTAGACTCGTAGACCTTCGATTTGGTATCTCGGGGGACTTCTAACTCTTTATATATTGGGAGAAAATCCCCGATACATTTGACCCAAGGTTCAGAAAATTTGTTAAAGGTCTTACGATATCTTTTGCCGATTTGCTTGACTTCAAAACTTAACGTGGGAATGACCGGAAGGGTCATTACATATGTGCGTCCGGTGGTACTTTGGCCAAAAATTTTCGTGGGCATCCGCGAGGACCTATTTAATGGCGCTTGTTGGTTCGTAGGGACAAATGTGGGGTTTTAGGATTTCAAACGTGGCCCGGAACGGGAAATAGGGATTTTTCGGTTCTTTCGTGTGTTATAGTCCATGGATTTTGTATGATATGTGCGTCCGGTGGTACTTTGACCGAACTTTTTCGTGGGCGTCCGCGAGGACCTATTTAATGGCACTTGTTGGTTTGGAGGGGCAAACGTGGGGTTTTAGGATTTCAAACGTGGCCCGAAATGGGAAATAGGGATTTTTCGGTTTTTTCGTGTATTATAGTCCATTGATTTTGTGTGATATGTGCGTCCGGCGGAATTTTGGCCGAAATTTTTTGTGGGCGTCCGCGAGGACCTATTTAATGGCGCTTGTTGGTTCGGAGGGGCAAACGTGGGGTTTTAGGATTTCAAACGTGGCCCGGAACGGGAAATAGGGATTTTTCGGTTTTTTCGTGTGTTATAGTCCATGGATTTTGTGTGATATGTGCTTCCGGCGGAATTTTGGCCGAAATTTTCGTGGGCGTCCGCGAGGACCTATTTAATGGCGCTTGTTGGTTCGGAGGGGCAAACGTGGGGTTTTAGGATTTCAAACGTGGCCCGGAACGGGAAATAGGGATTTTTTCAGTTTTTTCGTGTGTTAGTCCATGTATTTTGTGTGATATGTGCTTCCGGCGGAATTTTGGCCGAAATTTTTCGTGGGCGTCCGCGAGGACCTATTTAATGGCGCTTGTTGGTTCGGAGGGGTTTTCGTGGGGTTTTAGGATTTCAAACGTGGCCCGGAACGGGAAATAGGGATTTTTAGGTTTTTTCGTGTGTTATAGTCCATGGATTTTGTGTGATATGTGCTTCCGGCGGAATTTTGGCCGAAATTTTTCGTGGGCGTCCGCGAGGACCTATTTAATGGCGCTTGTTGGTTCGGAGGGGCAAACGTGGGGTTTTAGGATTCCAAACGTGGCCCGGAACGGGAAATAGGGATTTTTCGATTTTTCGATTTTTCGTGTGTTATAGTTCATGGATTTTGTGTGATATGTGCTTCCGGCGGAATTTTGGCCGAAATTTTTCGTGGGCGTCCGCGAGGACCTATTTAATGGCGCTTGTTGGTTCGGAGGGGCAAACGTGGGGTTTTAGGATTTCAAACGTGGCCCGGAACGGGAAATAGGGATTTTTCGGTTTTTTCGTGTGTATAGTCCATGGATTTTGTGTGATATGTGCTTCCGGCGGAATTTTGGCCGAAATTTTCCGTGGGCGTCCGCGAGGACCTATTTAATGGCGCTTGTTGGTTCGGAGGGCAAACGTGGGGTTTTAGGATATCAAACGTGGCCCGGAACGGGAAATAGGGATTTTTCGGTTTTTTTCGTGTGTTATAGTCCATGGATTTTGTGTGATATGTGCTTCCGTCGGAATTTTGGCCGGAATTTTTCGTGGGCGTCCGCGAGGACCTATTTAATGGCGCTTGTTGGTTCGGAGGGGCAAAAGTGGGGTTTTAGGATTTCAAACGTGTCCCGTAACTGGAAATAGGGATTTTTCGGTTTTTTCGTGTGTCAAGTCCATAGATTTTGTATGATATGTGCGTCCGGCGGTATTTTGGCCGAAAGTTGTCGTGGGCGTTCGCGAAGACCTATTTAATGGCGCGCGTTGGTTCGGAGGGGCAAGCGTGGGGTTATAGGATTTCAAACGTGGCCCGAAATGGTAAAATAGGGATTTTTCAATTTTTTCGTGTGTTATAGTCCATTGATTTTGCGTGATATGTGCGTCCGGCGGTATTTTGCCCAAAATTTCTAGTAGTCGTCCGCGAGGACCTATTTAATGGCGCTTGTTGGTTCGGAGGGGCAAACGTGGGGTTTTAGGATTTCAAACGTGGCCCGGAACGGGAAAAATAGGGATTTTTCGGTTTTTTCGTGTGTTATAGTCCATGGATTTTGTGTGATATGTGCTTCCGGCGGAATTTTGGCCGAAATTTTTCGTGGGCGTCCGCGAGGACCTATTTAATGGCGCTTGTTGGTTCGGAGGGGCAAACGTGGGGTTTTAGGATTTCAAACGTGCCCGGAACGGGAAATAGGGATTTTTCGGTTTTTTCGTGTGTTATAGTCCATGGATTTTGTGTGATATGTGCTTCCGGCGGAATTTTGGTCGAAATTTTCGTGGGCGTCCGCGAGGACCTATTTAATGGCGCTTGTTGGTTCGGAGGGGCAAACGTGGGGTTTTAGGATTTCAAACGTTGTTCGGAATGGGAAATAGGGATTTTTCGGTTTTTTCGTGTGTGGATAGTCCATGGATTTTGTATGATATGTGCGTACGGCGGTATTTTGGCCGAAAGTTTTCGTGGGCGTCCGCGATGACCTATTTAAAAGCGCGCGTTGGTTCGGAGCGGCAAACGTGGGGTTTTAGGATTTCAAACGTGGCCCGAAACGGGAAAGAGGGATTTTTCAGTTTTTTCGTGTGTTATAGTCCATGGATTTTGCGTGATATGTGCGTCCGGCGGTATTTTGGCCAAAATTTCTAGTAGGCGTCCGCGACGATCTATTTAATGGCTCGCGTTGGTTCGTAGGGGCAAGCGTGGGGTTTTAGGATTTCAAACGTGGCCCGGAACGGAAATAGGGATTTTTCGGTTTTTTCGTGTGTTATAGTCCATGGATTTTGTGTGATATGTGCGTCCGGCGGTATTTTGGCCAAAATTTCTCGTGGGCGTCCGTGACGATCTATTTAATGGCACGCGTTGGTTGGGAGGGGCAAGCATGGGGTTTTGGGATTTCAAACGTGGCCCGGAACGGGAAATAGGGATTTTTCGGTTTTTTCGTGTGTTATAGTCCATGGATTTTGTGTGATATGTGCGTCCGGCGGTATTTTGGCCGAAATTTTTTGTGGGCGTCCGCGAGGACCTATTTAATGGCGTGCGTTGGTTCGGAGGGGCAAACGTGGGGTTTTAGGATTTCAAACGTGGCCCGGAACGGGAAATAGGGATTTTTTGGTTTTTTCGTGTGCTATAGTCCATGGATTTTGTGTGATATGTGCGTCCGGCGGTACTTTGGCCGAAATTATTCGTGGGCGTCCGCGAGGACCTATTTAATGGCGCTTGTTGTTTCGGAGGGGCAAACGTGGGGTTTTAGGATTTCAAACGTGGCCCGGAACGGGAAATAGGGATTTTTTGGTTTTTTCGTGTGTTATAGTCAATGGATTTTGTGTGATATGTGCGTCCGGCGGTATTTTGGCTGAAATTTCTCGTGGGCGTCCGCGACGACCTATTTAATGGCGCTTGTTGGTTCGGAGGGGCAAACGTGGGGTTTTAGGATTTCAAACGTGGCCCAGAACGGGAAATAGGGATTTTTTGGTTTTTTCGTGTGTTGAAATCCATGGATTTTGTGTGTTATGTGCGTCCGGCGTTATTTTGGCCGAATTTTTTTGTGGGTGTCCGCGAGGACCTATTTAATGGTGCGCCTTGGTTCGGAGGGGCAAACGTGGGGTTTTAGGATTTCAAACGTGGCCCGGAACGGGAAATAGGGATTTTTCGGTTTTTTCGTGTGTTATAGTCCATGGATTTTGTGTGAAATGTGCTTCCGGCGGAATTTTGGCCGAAATTTTTCGTGGGCGTCCGCGAGGACCTATTTAATGGCGCTTGTTGGTTCGGAGGGGCAAACGTGGGGTTTTAGGATTTCAAACGTGGCCCGGAACGGGAAATAGGGATTTTTCGGTTTTTTCGTGTGTTATAGTCCATGGATTTTGTGTGATATGAGCTTCGGTCGAAATTTTGGCCGAAATTTTTCGTGGGCGTCCGCGAGGACCTATATAATGGCGCTTGTTGGTTCGGAGGGGAAAACGTGGGGTTATAGGATTTCAAACGTGGCCCGAAATGGGAAATAGGGCTTTTTCGATTTTTTCGTGTGTTATAGTCCATGGATTTTGCATGATATGTGCGTCCGATGGTATTTTGGCCAAAATTTCTCGTGGGCGTCCCCGACGATCTATTTTATTGCGTGCGTTGGTTCGGAGGGGCAAGCATGGGGTTTTAGGATTTCAAACGTGGCCCGGAACGGGAAATAGGAATTTTTCGGTTTTTTCATGTGTTATAGTCCATTGATTTTGTGTGATATGTGCGTCCGGCTTTATTTTGGCCGAAATTTCTCGTGGGCGTCCGCGACGACCTATTTAATGGCGCGCGTTGGTTCGGAGGGGCTAACGTGGGGTTTTAGGATTTCAAACGTGGCCCAGAATGGGAAATAGGGATTTTTCAGTTTTTTCGTGTGTTATAGTCCATGGATTTTGTGTGATATGTGCTTCCGTCAGAATTTTGGCCGAAATTTTTCGTGGGCGTCCGTGATGACCTATTTAATGGCGCTTGTTGGTTCGGAGGGGCAAACGTGGGGTTTTAGGATTTCAAACGTGGCCCGGAACGGGAAATAGGGATTTTTCGGCTTTTTCGTGTGTTATAGTCCATGGATTTTGTGTGATATGTGCTTCCGTCGAAATTTTGGCCGAAATTTTTCGTGGGCGTCCGCGAGGACCTATTTAATGGCGCTTGTTGGTTCGGAGGGGCAAACGTGGGGTTTTAGGATTTCAAACGTGGCCCGGAACGGGAAATAAGGATTTTTCGGTTTTTTCGTGTGTATAGTCCATGGATTTTGTGTGATA
>QJPP01005774.1:0-51934 GCA_003996215.1 Jaltomata sinuosa
TAATAATATAATTCAAGAACCTAATTCCAAATTCACGTTTCAAATCCTAATTCCAAATTCAAGTTCCAAATTCAATTACCTAATTCAATTTCAAAAAAGAATCTAAAGTTGAAAACTAATTCTTAACTCAAAACTAACAATTTAAACTAACAAACTTAACTTTAAAAAGCTAAGATTCAAGAACCTAATTCAAGTTAATAATCTAAGTCAAGAACCTATTTAAAATTCAAAGTTCCTAAATTCAAGTTAATTATCTAATTCAAGACCCTACTTCAAAATATAAGAACCTAGAAAATTCAAGTACCTATATAATTCAAGTTCAAAAAACCACCTAAACTAAGGTTCACAAGCTAATAGCAAGCATTACCTAAACTAAGGTTCACAAACTAATAGCAAGCCTAAACTAAGGTTCACAAACTAATAGCAATCCTAAACCAAGGTACACAAACTAATAGCAAGTCTAAACTAACGATCACAAACTAATAGCAAGCCTAAACTAATTAAAGTTCATAAATTAAGAATATAATCTAAAAAAAAAATCACTATCAATTTTTTAAAATTCTAGTCAAGAATTCAACAACAATAACAACATTATATACACCATAGTCTAGAATTCAACAACAACAATATACCCTAGTCTAGAATTCACTATTAATTTTCTAAAATAAAAATACTCAAATTAAACCCTAACCTTCAAATAAATAAAATAACTAACCTCAAAATTGGAGGAAGTTGGAGGGAGGAGGCTGATGGTGGAGGGAGCGGCAATGGAGGGAGCAACGGTGGAAGGACCGGCTGTGGAGGGAGCGGCGGAGCAGTGGCGGAGGAGAGGAAAGGAGGAGAGGAGGATAGAAAAGAGAAAGAGAGAAATGAGGGAAAGAGACCCCATCGAGTCTCTGTATAATTAAAGAAGCAATGGACAACATCACTTATGTCCGTCGCTTTTTTAAATAAGTTGACCACGTAATGACTTAAAAGCGATGGACAAAAACGATGTTGTCCGTCGCTTTTCTATTTTTTAATATAAATTAAATTTTAAAGAAAACGACAGACAACGTCGCTTTCTTTAAAAAAAATTATTATTTTTTTAATAATTGTGATGTTGTCCGTCGCTTATAATAAAAAATTGTAACAACCGGGTCCGTCGTTATGTTAATTTTTCCCAATTTCGTAAATTTGGGGAAAATGGTTAAAAATTCATTCGGGGTAAGTAGGGTGATGTCATAGAAAATTTCTCATTTTTCCAAAATAATTCAGGCTGATGTCACTCTGCTATAGCAGTATTTTATTCCTCTATAGAGGAACCGTTGTAGCGGAGGAGTAGACCGCTATAGCGGAGCTACGGGAGGCAGAACCTGTGATGGGATTTTTATTAATAAGTCTCATCTCCTCAGTTGGCAACATACGAGGGTTCCTCCAAAAACCCTCTCATGCTGCTCCAAGGCTGGGAAATCATGAGGAAGAGAGGTCATGGCTAAAGGGATGCGGAACAGTGGATTTTCAGGATCACGGTTAAGGAAGGCACGCAACCACGGAGCCAGAAATGCATCAAATCAGTTGCTGGCATCCAGGTAATCTAGGTTTTCATGAGTAGTTAGACCTGTTTACCTTTTTTACTTATCATATAGTAGAACCAGAGAATCCATGTTTTAGGCCTCCGAGCACGGAGTCTGGCGGATTCGGGATTGGTTGTATTGTTTCTAGGATGTACGAAATGGATGGTCTTATGAATGGTATTATGTGTTCAACTTATTCATATTGTCGTGATAAAATGATAGGTTGAGGGACTAGAATGTCAGAAAGGTTCGGGGAACCAGGGAAGTGCTTGAGAGCACGGGAAATGGAAATAAGAAGCTCCTAGGTGAGGTTTCAGGAAATGTTATTGCTTAAGGCTTAGCGGTGGTCTGGATAAGGTTAGGAAAGGGAAGCGTGCCTCATGCTTGTGGGTTCATTTAACAAGGGAAATCGCTAGTTGCATGTTATAATAAAAAGGGTGAACCGGGGAATAGTCTTCGAACAGGAATTGATGGTTCGTAGTTGTACCCGAAAGCGGTAGGTGATGGCTTATGATTTTTTGTAAATGTGTATATTCATGTACTCATGTCTAGGTTCCTGTTTACAGTCTGTGATTGAACAATTTTACTTGTTGGTTTTACAAGTTGTGTGTGTTCATATATTGACTGTGTTTGTTGACATTCGGTTGGCTCAGGTACCACGCCTGGTACGGGTATAACAAAATGGTTGGCACAGGTACCACGCCTGGTACGGGTTTACTTTATTGCATCCAGCAACATTTCATTGACTATTGTATTGTATTGGTTGATATTGGTTCTGTGAGTGGACCGGGTTGTTTTACTGAATGTGATACTTGATATTGGTTCCGTGAGTGGACCAGGTTGTTTTACTGGATGTGATACTTGGTATTGGTTCTGTGAGTGGATCGGGTTGTCTATTTAAATGTGCTATTGTTGGTGGTCCTTGAGTAGCCGGGAACTTTGTATAACTGCGGATTGGTCTTAGTTTAGGCTGGGTTGTTCCTTGATATTTTTGTTTGGTCTTCTGTTAGGCCGGGCTGATCATTGACACTTAGGTATTATTTATAAGGGATCCCGGGGTGGGTCCGGATTATGTAAAAGAGGACGGGTAAGTGCATTTATTTACATATATTTTCACCTTGAGTGTGCCTTGATGGTCGGGGATTAATTGTGATTAATGACTAAGGGTTGGTTGCGGTATAGACCGGGGCAACTTGTTAATACTGATGGTGGTTAAGGGGATCCTTGGAGGGTCCGGGTCATGTGTAGTAAGGGGATTAGATGTAACTCTAGGGTTGTCATTAAATGTAGCAAGGGTTGATGGGGGGATTGCATGTGGTGGATAGACTGAGAGTATGGGGTTGTGGTCCTAGCTATTGCACATCTATTGGAAGGTTTACTAGATCCATGAGGGTGGGACCCTGGTGAGTAATGTTACGAGTATAAGTCATCGAGTTGGGCGGTTAGCCGGGCTAAGTCAAAAGGATGGTTAGAACAGTGGACTTAGGTAAGAGAAGGGTAGCCCAGGTATGGACATGGACATTTGTGAAGGGTAAGGTGACTTGGGAAGTCGGGGATAAGGTAAGGCTTAGGAAGTCTAAGGTTAGTGTGACTTGGAAGCCTTGAGAATGAGGGAGTTGGCAGCGGAATAACGTGGGGGTGAAAACCAAGTTATTTAATTTTAGTCATGCCTTCCCTATTTTTCTTATATGATGGTAGGAGTGGATGTGGGTCGACCGATGATGCCTAGAAGTATGTGTGCTTGTAATGACTCTACTCTTGCTATACCTTTTGTTATAGTCTGGTTGCAGGTTGGTGATGTTTCATAGGTTCGCGACGATGAGATCTCCAACAACTTCTATCTTCGATTTCCATGGCGGAAGTTGGGTCTCTTACCTCCTTGTGTCATCTTGTAGTAGCTCTTGTACCTGTTTAGACTAGATCCTAGGGGAGGGTGGTTTTTAAACTATTGTAAATATTTTTCAGCAATTTCTTAGGTAGCATATTTCTGAACAGGATTCTTGTAAAGAAAGGATTTAAGTTATGTATAAAGATGGCTTTATTTGATGATTTACTTTAATTTTGCATGTTACCTGTTGGACGAGTGTTAAGGGTTCGTCTATCTAGGTGATTAGAGTAGGCACCCACACGGCCCGGTAGGTTGGGTCGTGACAAAAGAAAAATTAATTATTTGTAAATAATTTTATCGCAAAAATCCGCTAAAAAAGTGACGGACAAAGAGACATTGTCCATCGCTTGTGTAAAAAAATAAATATAAATTAACATAAATTAGAAAAGCAATGGACATCATCGATATTTCCATCTCTTTTCAGGAGCGACGTTGTCCGTCTCTTTCTTATCGGTCCCTTTTTGAGCTATTTTTAGTAGTGTCTCTTTGTTCCTTGAAGATCCTGAAATTTTTGCATTTTCAAGTAATTAAAACCAATTGTTTGTTGTAGTCACATGATATCTGTTTTGCTGCATTTTTTTAACATAGAAGCATAATTTTATTGGCTGGTCGTTGGCACCTCTTGTAACAGTTACATGTGGTACTTCTAAGCTTGTTTATCGTTCCTTCTTCGAAAATTTGACACTTTGCTAGTTTTCCATGAATCTCCATGTCTCAATCCTATGATATGTGTGCCATATTACAAATAGCTTTTTCTTGTGTTGTAAGAATATCATGTCTACTATCCAATAATTTGTTTAAAGACTTTGCTAATCCTTTCTCCTTTTTCTTTGCATGAAAAACCTTGTATGAGTCCACTGAACTCTATCCTCTTCCTCTTGCATTTGCGATGGGACAAGGAGGCCCAACAGTTTTGAGTCGACCTCAAGGCCCCAAAAGGGGTTAAAATTCAAAAATAAAATAAGTGTGGCCTAAGTGCCACACATGAAAGAAAGGGAAGCTAATATACAACGAAGGTCAAAGGATCAGAAATAATTAAATGGGCTTAACCCGAAATTGATAGTCCAATACGGACATTTCATAGGGGTTTGGGTCTAAGTGTCTAAACTAAACTTCTTCCTTTCCTTTAGTTTAGCATTACTTGTATAATTTGGAGTTTTGTAAATACTAACTCTTTTATTTAACTTAGTTAAATTCCCCTTCAGAGTACCATATTTACTTTTGTCTAAACTAGTTATCATGTTTTAACTCGCTTAATCATTTTTGGAACTTTGTTCGATTCTAAAAGAAGTTATCACTAAATTTTACTTGCGAAAACCCGTTCAAAATTACTCATTTTTTTACAAATAAAATATCACTTTTTCATGGAAATAGCTCTTTCTTTACTTAGTCGCGAAAATTCCCATTTTTCAAGTTAGTCAAATACAAATTAGAAAAATAGCCGGATAACCGCGTGTTAGAGAACATTTTTAGTGCCTTAAAAACCTTCTAAAAATGTTAATAAGAACTTTTTACTCGGAATCTTATCGAACTTGAAGTTTTTATTCTGTTTTAAGTCTTTAAGTGAATTTTGAAATAAGGTTTTCTTAATTTTCCTAAATTAATCAAGTGGCGACTCTGTTTTAATTAAGTTTGAGAATTTCTTTAATTTTTCAAGTTTAATTCAATTCAAAACCGTTTCAAAAATGAAGTTGTGTTTTCTTCTCAAAAAAAAAGTGAAAAATGTGACAAAATAGAAATGACGATTCTGCTGGGGATTTAACCAAGATATTTTAACTTATTTACCTTATTTGACTATCTATTCGGGAATGTAATAATTTTAAATTTCTACACCTACTTGCTTGTGTATTTAAATTCTCACAATTACACCTACTGGTTTATTTGAGCGGACCATTGAGTATGAATGGAGACCATGATTTTGCCATGATTGTATGAAATTTGGTCACACAAAAGATACATGCTAGAGGAACAAGGTTGTGGAACACGAGGTGCCAAAGGAGTTTGAACCTGTGAAGAAAAAGCGAAGGAGGAATCGACGTCGACCTAAACAGGTGCAGCAGGACTGGAAACCTACTTGTAAGTTGTCTATGGATCCTAGAATTGGGGTTGCTGAGATTTTTAAAGCCAATGAAAAGGTGGATGGTAAGACAGATAATCCGGTTAATATAGCCATTGTCACTGTTCAGACTGGAAACAGGTTTAATGCCATTATGGAGGAGGTCTGTACTCAGACAGGGGATCCAGGGGGGACTACTAACCCTCTATGATTCCAGCCACATGGAATGTTAGAGGGCTTAATCAGCCCTTAAAATAGAAGGAGGTGCGACTCTTTATGAAAAAGAATTATGTAGATGTAATGGGGATTCTTGAAACTAGAGTTAAGGAGCACAAAGAAAAGGACATAATCCAAAAGATGGGTCCAGGGTGGTCAACATGTTGTAATTATCCATTGGCTTACAATGGAAGAGTATGGCTTGTATGGAGGAACAATATCCAACAATATTCAGATCATTCCCCTATTTTAATAGAACTAAGCCCTCAACCATTCACCAATCCAAAACCTTTCAAGTTGTACAAAACAGTGATGCAATACCCAGATTTTGTGAAAGTCCTGACTACTGCTTGGGAGTCTAGATGTAGAGGTACCAAGCTATACCAACTATGGCACAAACTTAAGCTCTTGAAGAAGAGCCTAAAGGGTCTCAACTCCTATATGGATTCCTACACTCAAAAACTAAATCTAGCTAGACAACAACTCGAGGTAATTCAAGGCCAGATAAGTTGTGCTCCACTATGCCCTATACTATTAGCCAAGGAGAAGGAGTTGCTGGCAGAAATCTCTAGGTGGAGTAAGGTGGAGGATCAAGTTATGCACCAAAAGGCAAGGGTGAACTGGATAACTAGTGGTGATGCGAATACTAGTTACTTTCATGCCCAAGTAAAGCTTCGATTGAATAGAAATGCTATTACATCTGTGTACAATGCTGCTCGTGTCAAGGTGCAAGAGCCCAAGCTTGTTGAGGCAGAGTTTATTTCTTTTTTCTCCAATCTAATGGGGGATGTTGCACCTGAACTCGCTAGACCTAATATATATGTAATAAGAAGGGGGCCTTGCCTGAACTATAACCAGAGATGTGCACTGATTCAGCCTGTAACAGAATAGGAAATCCTAAATGCTATGAGCCAAATGCCAAAAGATAAATCACCAGGTATGGATGGTTTCCTAATTGAGTTTTTTACTCATTACTGGTCCATACTTAAAGATCATGTTCTTGATGTCGTCCAAGAATTCTTTATTACTGGTAAATTACTTCAAGCTTTCAGTGGCATAGCTATCACACTTGTTCCTAAAGTCTCATCCCCATCCCAGGTCAAGGATTATAGACCTATAGCTTGTTGCATAATGGTTTACAAGATTATCACTAAAGTTTTGACAAATAGAATCAAAGGAGTAATCAACCACATTATCAGTCCCTCTCAGACAGCTTTTATTGGGGGTAGAAGCATCAATGATAACATCTTATTTAGCCATGAATTGCTCGAATGGTACACCAGGAAGGGTCTTTCTCTTAGATGTGTTATGAAAGTTAATTTGAGGAAATCATATGACTCTATTGAGTAGGGATTCTTGAGAATTGTGATGGCGGAGTTGGGGTTACCACATAAGTTCATACTCTGGATCATGGAGTGCATATCCGCAATCTCTTATTCTCTAGTGTTGAATGGTGGCTTATCCAAACCTTTCAAAGGGAAGAGGGGGTTACGACAGGGCGACCCAATGTCTCCTTACTTGTTTGTAATATCCATGGAATACTTCCAAAGGGAAATAGATGTGCTAAAGTTCAACAAGGATTTCCAATATCATCCAAGATGCAAGAAACTTGGTGTGATGCATATCTGCTTTGCGGATGACTTGTTGATGTTTTGCAAAGCTGACAGTCTCTGTTCAGCTTTTACATGGTGCTTTTCAGAGATTTTCCACCACTTTAGGACTCTAGGAAAATACAGATAAGAGTGCCATATATACGTCTAGGGTATCTCCGGCTGTCAAGGATCTCATCCTCTCTTCTTTGGGTTATATGGAAAGTGAACTTCCCTTCAGGTACTTGGGGGTTCCTCTTTCGTCAAAAAACTCACTATTGATCAATGTATGCCCTTGGTGGAAAGGATTACGGAAAGGGTGTGATGTTGAACATCCAAGTTATTATCTTATTCTGGGAGGTTACTCTTGATCAAATCAGTAGTATTTTGCCTTCAGACCTATTGGGCACAACTATTTGTCCTTCCAAAGAGGGTACTGAAATTGATCGAAGGTATTTGAAGAACTTATCTTTGGACTAGTTTGGTGCTATCATCTAGGAAGGCTTTTGTATCTTGGGAGAAATTATGCTTGCCAAAGGGAGCTGGGGGCAGAATGTCATGAATTTGAGGGTGTGGAACCATGCTTCCATATTGAAGCTTTTGTGGGCTGTGACAGAAAAGAAAGATTGTCTATGGATTAAATGGGTTCACTCATACTATATAAAGGGGGACACTATTGAGCATTGTCAAATTCCTACTGCTGCGACTTAGGTTTTGAGGAAGATTTTGGAGGCACAGAAATACATATTACTAACACCCCAGCTACAGTGTGATCTAATTACTAGACTCAGGTCTGTGATAGTTCATGGTAAATTGTCAAGCCATAATATGTACTGCCTTCTTCTTCCCCAATACCAAAAGTTCCCCTGAAAACAAATCATACTACAACCTAGCATACATCCTCATTATAAATTTACTTTATGGCTTGCTTCTTGGAAAATACTGGCCATAATTGATAGGCTCCGCAGGTTTGGTATCCAGGTTCCAACAGATTGCATCTTTTGCTCCATCACAAAGGAAACCTTTGTTCACCTATTCTTTGAGTGTGTTGTAACCAAAGAATTCTGGACTATACTTCTGACGTTGCTGAAGGTCCAACGATCTATAGGGACCTTGAAGTAGCAGCCCTAATAGGCTAATACATGGGCTGGGTCTGGTTCTGCCAAAGGATCTATTATATGCAATGTGTTTGCTATGGTCTTGAATAAAGTTTGGAGGGAACGAAATAGTCTACGCTTTCAAACAGGCCACTACAACATTGAGCGAGTTTGTAGAGAAGTGGCACTCTATATTCACATCAAGGGTCAGAGCTTGACGAAATGGGGATTAACATTGACTACTCTACCAGTTCTGCCTTGACTGATGGTTTTTTGTAATGACCCTTCCGGTCATTTATACGTTTTCACCTTTCTTGTATCATTAGAGCTTTTCTGTAGCGGCCCCAAGTCATTTATGGCTTGCTGGGACTGGTGGTTCAGTGCCCTGGCCGTTCGATTAGTCATTATGATCAATTCCCTGCCTTAGGAGCTGAGTATCAAAATCGTGCGATGGTGAATTGCGAACCTAAATTTAAGAATTTTATTAGCATCGCGCGTATTTGAAAATATTTTATTTTAAAGTTGAATGTGGTAAAAAGTTATATTTTTATTATCTTTTTAAAATATTTTAAATGTTTATGAAAAATACTTTTGTTATGATATAATTGTGTACATATTTATTTTATAAGGTTTTTACACATTGTAATATTTTAACAGAGATAGTAAACTTAGTTATATTAAAAATTATTATTATAATATAGTAGGTTTTATTTAAAATGATTTTCTATTAATTATGATGTATTTAAAAAGTTATATTTATTTTACCATGATTTTGTGCAATATCCGAGTACCTATGTAACGGGATTAAACTTGTCTTGATATGTCACCTCGACTTCCACGTGGAAGTGGAGGGAGTGTACAACAAGGTTGTTATATTACAAATGGCCACCACATGCATTAAGTGATAATTAGTATTGAAAGTCATCCATTCATTCTCTGTACATGGGCATATATATAAATGTCCTTAAAATTCATTTGTTTGGAGGTTGCTTTTCAACTTTTCCATACTCATTCTCTTGAGAAACATTCTGCAAAAAGTACATACCCATATATGCACTGCTCCCTATCCCTTTCAAACAAATCTATCCCTAGGATAGATAGCTTCGTATGGTTATATATCAATTACGGAGAAGGTTTACCGGAGGAAAATTATTTAACATTTTGCTTTCATTACTAAAGGGGAAAATGGAAGAATTTAGTAGGAAAATATTTTGACACAGTGATCAATCACTGAAAGAAAATCGGTTATCAACATCAAGTTATTCAAGCCTAAATTCATGTTTGACTTTATTTTGGATCTTCTCGGAGTGGTTCGAGCTTTGACATCGCCGTTCTAGTAGCTTTTCATCCGACGACAGGTAGGTTACGGTTTAAACTCTCTAGACTTAGCATATATCGGATAAAATCATACTAGCTGGCATCCTTGGGTTGGATTATTAGGTTGGTACCACAGACTTTGACCACTTTATTCATGTCCGCCTACTTTTGTTCCTCTGTTTCTTGTAGTACTTGCCGATATGTTTTATTTACCCTTGTGGTCCTGTGAGGCCTTGTTGACTCTGGAACATAGAAGGTGGGATATTGGGAATGTCCGCGAGTACCGGGCATAGAATTATCCTTCTAGGCTGGTTATGCTTGCTGAGTAGCTATGGGCCTGTGCAGGGTCAATAGGTTAATTGTGAGCTGTTGGGCAGCTATTGTGTTTGATCATACCATTTCCATGCATATAAAGAGGTTTTATCCATGTTTTACTACGGTTTTGGCTTCGGGACTACTGGCACTATTTTCTAAACCTTGCATGGCCCCGGGGGGCCGTTTTTTATAGAAATGAATTGGAAATGGTTTGATTTAACTTGTGAATATTCTTGGGTAAAAGAAGGTAAAATTATGATTTATATCACCAGTTTTACGATTAATGCTAGACTCGGCAGGGCCGAGTGCTAGTTGAGTTTTCTTGCTACTTGAGATGATTTTAGCCTCGGTCGGACCGAGCACCTGAGATGACTTTCTACTGTTTAGACCCGGTTATGCCCGGGAACCCTTGGAGGGTTTTTTTGAGATATTTTCCCACTACTTTAGTCATGGACAGGTTCTGGGCATGCATATTCGAGACTGGGTGTCTATCTTGAACCCGGACTTACTTTTGGATGACATGTTTTGATACTGAGTTTTAGTATGGGGTCGGGGACCTCCATGGACCTTGCCATCCGGGCCTGGGGCTTTGGGCTACGTGTGCCGAAGGAAGGGTATACGGTGGAGTAGAGGTATACGGGCAGAGTCCTTCCATGTAACCTACCTGCTGGGTCGGATCGGCACCGGAGGAGGTACATACAAAGATACCATTTCACTTGAGATCTTCATACATCATATCATTCATTGTTTGAGGCTCCACCCTTGTTTGTTGTTTGTTGATTATACACTCCGATAGTATGGGATACTGGAAGGTTTGTTTTCACTTGTTTGTGTTCCTCGGTTGTATGGGCGGCCAGGGGACTGTAGGTAGACTCTTGCTATTTACTTACAGAATTGTTACCTGTTACGGTTAAACATGAAATTGGTTACTACTAGGCTGTTAGTATTTGGATTTGAGATTGATATGATTAGTTGAGTTTGATTCTTGTCTCCGAGCATGCCTATCATTACTCTTTCCCTCTTCCTCTTACACTTGAGGTTACTGGTATACCGTCCATTTCTAGAACTTATTATGTATATACTGTTATCATAAGGATCCCAGGTGCGTTGTTTCTTACTTTCACCTGTGCCTATGGTGTATATATTCTGCTTGCTGGCCTCACATGTGGTTCTGTTGATTTTCCTCTGGGCTAGTTCCTGTGTACCTTTTTCCTTGATTTCTTTGACTACTTGCTTCTATTCTGTCTGTTATTACGCTTTTATCTTATATGTGCCCATTCGGCCTATGATACCTACTGGGTACCTTATGCTTCACATTTGGTGCTCACCCTACCCCCCTGCATATTTTGGTGCAGACCCTAGCATGGGTCATCGCCGTTAGATCGCTGTTATTCGTGCTTGGAGAGCTGTTGGGGACTACTTCAGACTGAGGGTGAGCTCTTAGTGATCGGAGCTTAGCTTTATTTTATCTTTTGCTTTATGTACTCTATTACCATTCGGAGACATCTGTATATGTTGTTTTGGATCGTTTGTATTCCTTATATGTAGTTCTGGCTCTATACTATGATACCAGGTCTTGGGGTTTGGTTTAGTTTCCGCATATGTATATATATATTCCTGTTATCTATTCTCTTCATCTTGTTCTCTTACTTTTGCTTATTAAACTATTCTTTTGCTTATTTGTTAGATAGTAGCCCATTACTAACTGTCATGGGCTACGGAAATTGGTTCGCCTACTGGGGGGTTGTAGGTGCCATCATGACCGAAAAATCGGGTCGTGACATTTTTCATTGCTAACTTTGGCTCTGATTTACTAGTTCCTTTATATAGCTTGTTATTATCTTTAGAATAGCTACTGGGTTGATTGTTACTACAACATGTTATAGTATGCTTAGCTAGTTGGTTTGTTGTTGACTTGTTGCTTCTTTAGAGTTTTCAAGTCTGCTCCAAGATGGGTTTGTAAATATTCACTTTGTATCAATGAAGTTCCTTGTTTACCAAAAAAAAAATTCTCGCAAAATATTATTAATGCATTCATGGCATACAGGTTCCACCAAATGGCAAAATTAGAATGCATCAGGAAAAAAATGATTATGTGTGCATTCACGGTCGCTTCTCCACTGTAAAACAAAAATTCTTAAAATAATAAGCAATTAGTTGGTTCAAGTTTGGCCGACACTTGTTCATTGTCTCAGCTCCCAGTTGTTCACTCGGGTTCCCTGTCTCTTTATAAAGCCCACTCTAGTCAAACTAGCATAGAGCGAAGCCAATGCCTGTGAATAGGCATTGACCTAAGATGTATTAATATCCAAGGGATATTAAATCCATTAGAAGACCACCTTGCATTCGAAATGTCTCACGACCTTAAAGGACAATTATTCCTTATGTGTTTAATTGAAGGATGTAATATTGAATTGTACGGAACATTGTCCCTATGGGTTGGAAAGTACTTAGATAGTCTTTTATTTTGAAGATCTCCATCCGAAAGGCATTCAGAATTTCAAGAAGTCCAAGAAGTTTGACAATAAAGGACTTCCCATGGTGATTTAGTTTAGGATTGTACCCTCGCGTGGGACTAATATTTTTTATACATTCATTTCCCTTATTTTGTATCCATATTCGATCTAATCAATTTGTATATAATATATTTTTGGGGCAATGGAACATTTTACAAACAACATATATCCTTCAATTCGTTAGGCCTACCTTTGGCATAAAAAGGTCACATATCTATGTAAGACGCGCTATATATTGTTTGCATGTTATGTGATATAACTGCTTTTGTGTAATTGTGTGTTGCTTCAATTGTAGGTGAGTTGATCTGCTCCTACTAAAATATTTTACAGCCCATAAGCATAAATATAAGTCCACAATACAAAAGTCCGACCGAACGATTCTTCGAGTTTTTAAGTTTCTCGAAAAAATTCAAACCTTCTCAAAAGTCTTCTAAAGATCTTGTTCCTATCTCTTCGGAAAGTTAATTTACCTATCTGAACTGTAACACCCCAAAAATTTTAAGCTAAGACCCAAACTATTTCCATGAGTGTCATGATCATTTCCCTAGTGGAGGTGATTGCTTTGGATGTGAATCATGTTCATAAGAAACTCCTAGAAGAAAGTTAAGTTGAAAGCACCCCAACCAAAGAGGTTTTCATGTAATACTAAACTAGGGTCAACTTCAAACGATCATAACTCCTAGAATATAAAGACTTAGGTGGCCTAGTATCCATTATTTAAAGAACTTCGAGTCTTCTTTCCAACGCTACTGACCGTGTATTAATATGAGTCCAGAGTAAAAAGTTATCAGCATTTTACTAAAATATATTTGTCTGTCAAACTAACAGACAGACACCCCGAGAGGAATCCACGGCTCGTGGATCAAACCACGGACCGTGGATTGAACTCGTGGAAATCAGTCCTGCAATTGATTTTTCACCTGAAAACCACGAGGAGGTTCCACGGGTCGTGGAATGATCCACGGGTTGTGAAACAAACTCGTGGAAATCAGTCCAGAAGTCAAAAACTTCACCCAGGAACCTTGACCCATGATCCATTCTACGGGTCGTGGTTCATGCTCGTGGAACCCAGCGACGATTTTTTTCCAGTAGTTTTTAATTGAGTATTCTAGGAGTATTTCAAACCATTCCTTTTTCTTTTACATCCAACTATAAATATCTTTAGACTTATTTTATTAAGTAAAATACCCCCCCCCAACATATCAGTTTTCCTCATTCAATCTCTCAAGTGATCAGTTTCGAAGGAGAAAAGAGTGTTCTTGTCAAAATTTTAGACCTAGGGCTTTCTCTATCAAACTTCAAACTTCAGGTTCTCTTAAAGGATTATCATCCCCCAGGTATGTGGGATTCCAATGAGGGTTTCCTTTCACCCTCATGCCCAAAGTTTCAGATTTCAGTATGAATTTACAAGTTATGATTCTAGGGTTCTTACCCAAACATGTGTTTCACTATGAATTCGATTTCTTGATGATTTTACATAACTACTAGCCCTGTTAGAATGACTTTTACATGAATTCCTGCAAATAGATTTCAAAATCCAAGATATTTTGGAGAAGCATGTTTTAGCCTGATTTTACTATATTTTCTCAGAATTTAGCTCTCCTTTCAGAATTTAGTTCATCTTGTCAGCATTCAGTCTAAACAAGTTTAAGTTTCCTCATGACGATTTTAACTATGGGTTTTGCTTCCAAACAAGTATTCATGATTCCTAATCACTTCATTCCATTTGTTTTACATACAAAAGAACTATGCATGATTTAGCAGGCTTCGGCCTACCTTCAATATGACCTACAAAATATGTTTTAAATATGAACAGTTTTGACATTCAGATATGTCACATGATACAAACCGTTCTTATGCATTATTAGTGAGGTACTCAGTTAGTCAGAATTACATGATTAGAATGCTTCATTCTCAGCAAAAATTGGCATTCTCAGATTATATCAATATTTTGAGTTATCCAGTATTTCAGTTGCATTCATAACTTTATATTCAGTTGAGAGTAGAATTAGGATCGAGCGAACAAAGGGATGAAGGCTCACCCGTCAGTTTAGGCTGAGACTTTTAGTAGCAGTCCCTAAGTCCCAAAACTATGGCACTACCGTAGGTTCTAAAGGGGTCACCCGTCAGATTAGGCTTGACACCCTTATCCCTTGTGGACATCAATTTAGTAGATCCACGTCATATTTGTTTTTACCCTTGGCAAGGTATGAACTCCCTCCCAACTAGGGTTACAGGTTGGCCCCACAGTTAGCTCAGCTTGGGGTATGTCAGTTAATAGTAGCTCCCATAACCCATATTCATTATTTCATGACTTTGTATTCAGTTATTCAATTTAGTTCAATATTATACAGCTGCATATTTATATACTTGGTCATTGCATCAGCCTATACCTTTCAGCTTGCATCCACTACACTATATTAGTATTTTCAGCATGCTCAGTAGAATAAACTACCCTAAGGATTGATTTGCCTTTAAAAACAAAGCAACAATTATTTGTTTACCTTCTATCGAATATCTTGGATTGTTTATTATAAGCAGAATCTAACATGATTACCCTTTGAGTTATTTTTCCTGTAACAGGTAAAGAAATTGATTTATGTTGAGAAAAGATGGCAGAACACTCTTATCGCACAAAATCAAGGGGAAAACAAAGTTTACTCCCCTGATCATGACTTAGGAAAAGGGATAATGACTGGGGATACTGAGAACATCGTTGAGATGACTAAGATAGATTCTCTCATAGTTAAGTAGAATGAGTTGATTGCACAACTGGCGTGACGAGTTGATAAAACGAGAAATGAGGTGTGAGAGACAAGGAATCTGACTAATCTGATCATTGATGCAAAATTCCCTGCTCATGTCTCTCTTATGAATTCGTTAGCACCCAAAAACTTTTCCAATGGTACACTCGCGCTTTCTCATAATGTGAGTACAAAAAAAACTTTCAAACACGGCTCGATAAAGCCTTCACCATCAAAAGCCTACCCTTTAGCTTCACAAAAATCCTACCCCATCTTGTATGCCCAAACTAGATATCAAACACCATCCCCAAAGTACCAAGCTCCACCTCCAAATTACCAATTACCTCCACCAACATAGCAAAATTTTCAATTGAATTTCTAAGCACCAATTCCTTTCTATTCAAATCCACAAACATTCCATAAAGTAGCTTCATCAACATGCCAAAATGAAAAATCCTGTCCAAACCATAAGAAGAAACCTCCTCGAGTATTTACTCCTTAAACCGGAAGTCAAACACGACTTTTTGAAAGGCTAAAAGCAGTCGGAATAATTCAACCAATTTATTCAAAGGTTATCAACACAAATGCAAAATTTATCAGATTTGACCAACACTGTGCTTACCATTCAGGAGGCATTGGGCACACCACAGGGGACTGTATTAATCTAAAGCACGAGATTCATGACCTAGTTGATCAAATGATCCTCACTCTTTAATCGACCTCCCCTAGTAGCAATCTTTTTCCAAAACATGAAGGGGTGACCATTAGTATAGACGAAACTGATGAAGAATGGTATGCAAGAACTATTCTTAATAAAGAGGATAATCGAGAATTGTCAAGGACTTTGACTCATCTACCCAGTCTTTCCCTAGTCATATAAGTGAGGATCTGGGGGAAGGAATTAAAGTTCATGATGTTGTCTCAAAAGAATTCATCGAGATGCCAGAAATTCAAAAGGCTGAGCCAGGAGAGCCGGTCATCTGGTAATAGTAGTTTCAAATCTATTAATAGCACGTCATGTGAAGAGCTGAATGAACAAATTGAGGCAGAGGATGATGAACATAAAGATTATGATAAAAAAAATTAAAATTGAGAGAAATTGAATCTAGAAGAGAATAAGTTGGTTAATTTGGGAGATGACGGTCAAATCCAAGAAATTAGAATCAGTGTTCACTCAACAAAAGCACAAAAAAGAAGCTTATCAGTCTGCTCAAGCCATACATTGACATATCTGATTGGTCTTACGACATGACAGAAACAAACACCAACATCATTTCCCACAAGCTATCAGTTCAGCCAGAATCTAATCTAGAAAGTGAGACAATTGATCTTATCCCCATCAAGATGAATGCAAAAAAAGATTCATACCAAATTGATGAAGACGCCATGACATCCACAAGGTGCTATTAGAAGAATCCTTGATTATGTCCGAGGGGGATAGTTAAGGGTGGCCCAAGCCGATCAACTCTGATGCAATAAAGATATACTACACCTGACAATGGTGTTTTCTTTCATTTATTTCCATATAATTGTACTTTCTATTTGTAATTATCTCTATGCTTTGTAATAGTTTTAAAAAAAATTCTATCCTCTTTGTACGAATAATGTTTGACCCGATTCCTACCTCAACGAGATACGTACACATCATAACGGCTCAGTCATATCACCTAAGGAAATAGAAACTGGGGCAGAATTTTTGAGAAAGAAATCTCAAAAATTTAGAAGGCAAAGATCATTCTCCGGCAAGTTAGAATGCAGATTGTGCCAAAGAGCAACTGACATGAATTGTGAAAAAGAATCTCATGATCCTCACAATGTGTCAAATCTCTTATCAAAATGGGGCAGAAATTTTGAGGAGGACCTCAAAATTTCCACGAAGCTTCATTTGAGAGTTCAAAAAATAAACTCCAAAGAGTTCCCCAGCACCAGGAGATCAGAGTCTACTTCACAAATTCCCATCTATGATAAAGTCTGAAATGGACTAACCCCCAGCTATGAAAGATTTCTCGAAAGACCATTTTCAAACTCCTCGACTAAGATGATGAAGAATCTCTAGAGCTTGCCAGTAGTGTGTCAGATATGTCAAGGCCTTAAATGAAGGACGTTCATTGAGCTAGTTCATGACATGATAAAATTCACAGAGACCTTTCCAAATCATTTCTTCTCAAATTGATTTGAAAAATCTTTACAAACCAATTTAATCCTCGATAAATTAAATATGTCATACATTTACTGTGACCCGAAGAGTCAAGGAAATCACTCGAAGATGATAAGCGCTTGGAGATGACAAGACAAGAGTAATCAATTAAAGGAGGTCAACACATATCAGTTTTGTCAAAACTAACCATTTTTATGTGGATGCAGGTTATCCTAAGAGGTGACAAGGAACTGACAAAAACTCTGAATCATTCAGTGTATTCAAAGGAATATGATAAGGCTTAATTCCCAAGATCAACAAGAAAGATCTAAAACAATTAGAAAAACCAAAAATGGAAGAGTTGCCCAAAGACTTACAACCTTTTCTTTTGTAGGGACCACCCGATAAGGAGAGAGTGATGACATCCTCCTCAAATCCCCAGCAAATCAGGGATTACGATGAATATATGATGATCAAAAGTGTTATTATATCTATTCCCAGATATGGGTTTTCAGCCATCACTTACGTTTGAAATGACCTCTTGTTTGTATATCCACCTACAAACAAAGTTACTTTGATTAACATTACAAATGCTTTCTTTAAAACTTATTCAAAATTTAACCGTAGTCGCTAGCAAGAGCGACACTGTGTCTACTAATTGTTTTCCTTGAGCGCAGGTGCACGCAAAGGAGTCAACATGACACCATAAAGACTAAAGGCTATGTGTTCTGCAATTGCCATGCACACTATTGCACGATCATCCACACTATTATCATATGTGCATGTCATGAGGACCATATCGTAAGGATTATATCACAAGGATCATATCGCAAGGACCATATCATAAGGATCATATCACAAGAATCGTGTGATAAGGACTATGTCACAAGGACCACACCGTGAAGGTCATTCTATAAGGGTCATCATCATCAAATACCGCAAATACATATTCGCTGCAAAGACTATTTCCCTTTCTGACTGGTCTTGAATAGGATGACATCTAGAGGCATCCCTAAGTCGCATTTGATGTGCAGGATTGACCCAAGAGCATTCATATCCAATATCGTATGGAGAAAATAAAGTCTGACATTGAGGATATCTGTGCATTTTTTATTATGTTGTCGCACAGAGATGATGGAGTCTGGCATTGAGCGCATTTATATCCATTATCGTAGACGATGGAGTCTTGCATCAAGGATATTTGTGCATTTTTATTTTGTCATCACAAAGAGACGATGAAGTCTTATATTGAAGGATGTCTATACATTCAAGAGCATCGATCGCGAGAAGATAAAACTATATTTGATCATGTAGCAAAGGCCTTGTCACCCCTGATGATCAAATAACGCTGCTGAAAAGGTTGAAGAAAGCATATCATCCCAGGGAGGTATATAAGATGCCATCCAAAATCGAATGATGAACTGGATTGTCCAAAGTTGATAGTCCAAAGGTCATTTGTAAGCCACAACGATATCTAAAACTGGATAGTGTGGAAGATCACCCAAGGGTTAACAGTTCAAGGGTTATTCATAAGTCACACCAATATCTAAAATTGGATAAATGTGCAAGACTACCAAAATTTGATAGTTTGAGGGTTATCTATAAGCCACATCATATCCAAGTTGATTATGTGAAGGACTACCCAAAGGCTAACAAATCAAAGAAAATATGTAAGTCGTGGTACATCAAAAATCGAATAAAAGTGCAGGATTACCCAAAAACTGACAATTCAAAGAACATCTATAAGCCTCCTCTATCCAAAGTCGGATGATGTGCAAGATAACCTGAGTTTTGAAATTCAAGGGATATCTATACGTTGCGTCAATGCAGAAGATGTGCAGGACTTAGCCAAAGTCATATGAAAAGATTATCACCGATGGTTGAGAGGTCTATCATATTAGAGACTATTACAAGCGGTTGCAAGGACCGTCATATCCGATGAAGTATAATAGGCATCCAATAAGGTCATCACATTCGAAGACTCATCACGTTCAACTACCAACAAAGGCAATCCTATCTGATAGTTGCGAAGGTTATTACTCTGCCTATCACGAAGCAGTTACAAATGGCTACGAGAGTTACACTGTGATATTGGGTTGACCACCCCATAAGCGGTCTATATTTTTACGTACCCGATCGAGGGTTATGTTGGGTCATCCACCACATACGTGGTCTAGGGATTTGCTTTCCCACTCGTGGGCCTATACTTAAGCTTGTCTTGGGTTGTCCATCCCATAAGTGGCATATTCATGTGGAAACGTCCACCTCTCTTGATATATTTATATATTCTCTAATATGATTCTTACTTTTCTAGTTTGGGTCGACCTCCCTAAAAAGTGACCATTAAGCTAATTACATACCTGTTTTGCTTTGTATCGCAATCATTAGGATAACTCTGTCGCTATGAGATGCCTTTGTTTTGTATTATCGATCCATCCACCTCTTTATAGTTGGATTATCAAATACTTCTAAGCCGCAACAATGGTAATGCACAAAGTGTTCAAGTTATATCAATGGGAATGCACAATCTAACACTTCTAAGCCACAACAACCGGAATGAGCAAAGTGCTCAAGTCGCAGCAATGGGAATGCACAAATCTCAACACTTCTGAGCTGCAACAATAGGAATGCGCAAAGTTTTTAAGTCGGAACAATGGAAATGTGCAAATCCTAACACTTCTAAGCCGCAACAACGAAAATACATAAAGTGCTCAAGTCACAACAAAGGGAATGGGCACCAGGTACAACACTGCCAAGTCACTACAAATGGTTACAAGGACCGTTACATCACAAAGGGCTACAAAGGTATTTATATTCAAAGTTCATCATGTTCAACCACTGCAAAGTCAATGCTATCTGATGGATATGAAGGCTATCATATCTATTTGTCACAGAAGTCGTTATTTCCTAAGACAAGGAAAGGAAAGCATGACATCTTCTTCAAGAAACAACATATGCAGAAATGAGGTACAAAAGCTATCTCTCCTTATCAAACTACTTTTACAACTAACAATCTTGTTTCAAGACATTGCTGAGAGAATCTGAGAGGATGAAAGTCTCAAACCAGAACAACAAGTGTAGAACACGTCAAAAGACGTCACAACACGGGATCTGAATGTAATCCAAAGATGAGGTATGCCAAAAAATCTATCTCTCCAAATGGAATTACGTTACCACTAACCATATTGCTTTGAGATATTTCTGAGAGCATCCGAGAGGATGAAATTCTTAAATGAAACCACAGGTGTGGACTATGCCAAAAAGGATGCATCACAATGTGAAACTTTTTCTTAGCAGCGAACTGGGAAATAGTCCAAAGAGAAGTATCAAACTCTTTGGACGCGAGCTGAAGAAAGACTTCTACTGCCATCAAACCACACCCCTATCAAAAGGCATGGGGGTATTTCCTAGCGTTGGGTCTTAGCTTCGTATCCAGAGTATTTTTTGAACTCACACTAAAAGCAATATTCTTTCTATTCAAATCCGGGAGACAAGACATCTCGAGCTTTGGAAAATATGTCCATGTAGCTCTTATCAGTGAATGTGAGGGTCCCACATTTGTAATTGAGATAATTACAAGCCTCTTTTCCATAATTCAATTCACTTGTCGCTCATTCCAAGCCAAAGGTTGTCTTAATATAAAGATTATCTTTTCCACTGATTGAGTCAAACTACAAGAAGCCTGATTCCCTAAGTCTTGGGAAATGTAGTCAGGCTCTATGTTGAAAACTCGGCTTCACTTCAAACCCCCCAATCCTCTTATTCCCCAGCTTTCTGATATCTCCTTAATCCGAAGCAGGAATAGTTTTTTAATCCTTTGAAAATCGTGCGTAAAATCAAGCATCTTGAACTACAAGTGACCTAAATTCTCATGTAACCTGAGATATGTAAGAAACCCGATATCAGGGTCCAGCCATAATTCCTTAAAATTCATGCTAGAACCGATCGTTTCTGAGAGATGAATTTATGGTCAGACAAAATTGAGAACGTCAATTCCCTTTGCACGGGGTTCCTTGCATCCACCCTACCCGAAGGGAGGGGCACTTGTTGACACCTAATTTTTTTCCTTCACATTCCTAATTAATTTCGAGCTTCTATTTTTTAAACAACTCTGAAATAATTTTTTATAGAAACAATTTAAAGGTTCTTAAAATTAATTTAAGGTTGATCTAGTAATTTTAGGTAAAAATATATTCTATATTTAATTATATAGACGTATATAAGTTTCAATTAAAGAAATATTTTGAAATAGTTTCGAATGAAAACTGTTTAAAGTTGAAAAGAAATACTCCATTTTTCTCAAAATTGGTTTAAAATCAGGAAATAATTGTATGATTATTATTTTGAATGGGTTAGTTGTGTTTTTATGAAATAATTATTATTAATTGTCAAAGATAGAAGCTCGTTTAATTAATTAAAAATTTATTTTATTTTATTTTTGTTTTGGCCTAAATTCTCTACTGTAATCAATTTGGCCATGTTTTTAGAATAATTTGGTTAGCTCTTAAATCAAATAGGTCACATTTACAAAGGAAATGTGGCCAAATCGTTAACCATTTTACCCATTTCCCATTTCAGCCACTTTTTAGCCCACCAAATTTTATTCCATTGACCCGGCCCAAACATCTTTATACTCTCCCTTATCATCCTTAACACACACCAATATTTACAATTACCTCAACTCACTCATGCTCCCTCCTAAAACCCAGAAAGAACGCACTCCAACTCCACAACGCGCCTCGTACCACACCCGATATACTCTTTGTTCTTCTTCTTCGTACAACGAAGAATGTTCCCAGAGGCAAGAACCAAACATTACCAAATGAACAACAACAACAACGCCAAAATACAGCAATACAGCTGCAAAATAATGCCTTCACCCCTTCAAAACCCTCTTATTCCCCGTCAAAACTTACTCCGTCTCCGTTAAACTCTGTGCTGGCAGAACCAAGAAGGTCCCAAAAGCCTCAGGTGGCTTTTTATCTGCAAATCTCGCAAAATTCTTGTTCTAATTTGTACATAATTCTTGCTGACCAAGCCTTATCCCATTTTGAATTTGAATTTCCCAAACAGATTCCCATAATTGACCTCTATTTTTCCCCCAATTTCACCTAAAATCTTCTATATAAACCCCCTATTCTATTAGAATTGTAAGATGGATTTTGGGAAAAATATTGGAGATTTTGGTGGAGAATTCCATTAATCTTACGTAACCAAAGGTTTAAGAGAGAAAAATACCAAAAAAAATTGAGTTTCGGTGAAATAGTCCAAGTTTCGGTGGTAGAAGTCCCCGACGAAGCTCGTATACTTAGTTCGCTGCTCGAAAATAGGTGATCCCTTATTGAAACCCTCTTTCTTATCGTGTTTCTTATTAGCATTGTAAATTTAGGATGGTTTTGAGTTGGTCTTGTTTGAAAGAATCTGATTGTGGTGTTAAAAGTTGAGAATGAAGTTTACAATTTGTTTTTGTTGATTGTTTCCAAGCTTTGGAGATTGATGGAATTTTCGGTTTACTCTTTACTGTTTCATGGTCTTTCCTTTGTGTGTTCATGTGTGCATTGTTTTTATTTTTGTGTGTGAGAAGCTTTTCATAAAATATCTTCTTGACCTCCCGTGTCAAACAAGATTTGTTGAAAGGCAAGATGGCCTTTTGGACTGCTCTTTAGCTTTTCCCTAAGAACCAAATGATAGGAGGGAACCAAAAATCCATCGTAATTTTTGGGTTTTGTTTGCTCGAAATAGTCACTAATTCTTCATGGATTGTGTATTGGTTGTCTGAGACATAACTCATAAGAGGGTTGTAAATCTTTTATGTTGTAATTTTCAATAAACCAGAGATGAAGCACACTTTTGACATAGTATGCTTTTATTTCTGAAAGTTCTTGGATTAAAGATTCTTGGATGAATATTGTTTCATTGCCTTTAAAATTTTAAAGTTCTGGATATGTATGTATGTGACTTCCTATCTTTTTTTATGATAAATGTTTCATTTCAGAATTCCTAAAGCTTTCTTTCCTCATGTGTGAGTTTTTTTAAACATCTTAGAATTTGTTCAAAGTGCTAAAAATATCTATTGACCTTCCCATGTTAGCATAAGCTGTAGTAGTCAATCTCTTCTTATCTTCATGTTCTTTATAATGATCTCTTCATGATAAGATAGAAAAGAATAGTTGGGGATCTCACCATAACTCACTTTCCCTCCCTAACTCACAATGTGAATGAGAGCACCATAGCAGCTTTCTCATAACTCTTCTATGTTGTTATTGAATCATTGTTGAGGGCAGTGATGCCTATTGTTTTCCCTTGATATGGTGTTTTGCTATTGCTTGATAAAAATTGGACCTGAAACTGTTAAAACCCCTGTTACTAGCTGATGTTATATCCTACTTTGACTGTCCAGATAAGCTTACATGAAAAGTATGTTAAGATCCTGTAACCTAATCAACACATTTAGCTATAAAGTGACTGCTTAATAGAATAATGAACAAGGTTTTGCTTAAAATGGGTTTTGCCCATCATAATGTCCTCATTCCCCCTCTATTTGTCTTGCATGTTTCAACCAAGATGTGACAACTTTGTCTTTAAATTAATACCACTGATTTACTTTACTAAAAATGAGATTCCTCACTTCTTTCAAGTTATTTTATCTATTAATTGGAGTATGAGACCTCAAAGACATAAGTCCTGTCCTTTGATTGCTTGTCTCGGTTTGTTCAAAACAAGTAAAGTCGAAGGTCATTCATATGTTCGATATGTGTCAAACTAGTAAAATTTTATGAGCATGTTGCTTATGCATCTTATGTTTGTTTGCTGGGAAGGAAAATTTTCTTTTCCTAAAGTTCAATATCTAAACTACAAGATTTATTAATAATTGTCTCTTGTTGCCTTGAGGATCCTGAATTTTCTGCATTTTTAAGTAATTAAAACCAAGTGTTTGTTGCAGTCACATGACATATGTTTCCCTGCACTTTTAACATAGAAGCATCATTTTATCGACTAATTGTTGGCACCTCTTGTAATAGTTACATGTGGTACTTCTAAGCTTGTTTTTCTTTCCCTCTTTGAAAGTTTTACACTTTGCTTGTTTTCCATGAATCTCCATGTCTCAATCCTATGATATGTGTGCTATATTACAAATAGCTTTTTCTTGTGTTGTAAGAATATCATGTCTATTATCCACTAATTTGCTTAAAGACGTTGCTAATCCTTTCTCCTTTTTCTTTGCATGAAAAAACATGTATGAGTCCACTGGACTCTATCCTCTTCTTCTTGTATTCACGATGGGCCAATGAGGCCCAACAATATTGAGTCAACCTCAAGGCCCCAAAAGGGGTTAAAATTTGAAGAAAAATAAGTGTTGCCTAAGTGCCACACACGAAAGAAAGGGAAGCTAATTTGCTTAAAGACGTTGCTAATCCTTTCTCCTTTTTCTTTGCATGAAAAAACTTGTATGAGTCCACTGGACTCTATCCTCTTCTTCTTGTATTCACGATGGGCCAATGAGGCCCAACAGTATTGAGTCAACCTCAAGGCCCCAAAAGGGGTTAAAATTTGAAGAAAAATAAGTGTTGCCTAAGTGCCACACATGAAAGAAAGGGAAGCTAATATACAGGGAAGGCCAAAGGAGCGAAAATAATTAAACGAGCTTAAACCAAAATTGGTAGTCCAATATGGACATTTCATAGGGGTTTGGGCCTAAGTGTCTAAACCCAACTTCTTCCTTTCCTTTAGTTTAGCATTACTTGTATAATTTGGACTTTTGTAAACACTAACTCTTTTATTTAACTTAGTTAAATTCCCCTTTGGAGTACCATATTTACTTTTGTGTAAACTAATTATCATGTTTTAACTCGCTTAATCATTTTTGGAACTTTTTTCGATTTTAAAAGAAGTTATCACTAAGTTTTACTTGCAAAAACCCATTCAAAATTACTCATTTTGTTACAAATAAAATATCTCTTTTTCATGGAAATAGCTCTCTCTTTACTTAGTTGCCAAAATTCTCATTTTTCAAGTTAGTCAAATGCAAGTTAGAAAAATAGCCGGATAACCGTGTGTTAGCGGACATTTTTAGTGCCTTAAAAACCTTCTAAAAATATTAATAAGAACTTCTTACTCAGAATCTTTTCGAACTTGAAGTCTTTATTCTCATTTTTAAGTGTCCACTTTGTTTAATTTATGTTTGAGAATTTCTTTAAGTTTTCAAGTTTGATTAAAGTCAAAATCATTTTCAAAAATGAAGTTGCTTTTTTTTTTTCAAAAAGAAAGTTAAAAATGCGATAAAACAAGCGGACCCAGGGAAGATTGCAGCCGTTTGTGATTGACCAAAACCTACTACTACTACCGAGATTCGCAGCTTTGTTGGGTTAGCAGGGTACTACATGCAGTTCGTTGAGGGATTTTCCTCCATAGCAGAATCTTTGACTAGGCTGACTAGGAAGGATGTCCTACTACAGTGGTCTGATCATAGCAAGGACAGCTTCCAGAGGCTTAAGGCCTTATTAACTTCAGCTCCGGTGTTGATATTTCTAGTTAAGGGTCAAAGTTTCTCTGTGTATTAAGATGCTTCGTATGTTGGTCTCAGTTGTGTGTTGATGCAGCAGGGTTGTGTGATAGCATATGCATCAAGGCAGCTGAAGGATCATGAGTGCAACTATCCCACTCATAACTTGAAGTTGGCGATGGTAGTCTTCGCGCTCAAGATCTAGAGACACTACTTATATGGAATTCACTGTGAGATTTACACAGACCACCGTAGTCTTCAGTACATCATTTGTCAGCTCTAGGAAGCAGGGATGGATTGAGCTATTGAAGGACTATGACTTCACTATTATGTACCATCTGGGTAAGGCAAATATGGTAGCGGATTGCTTGAGCTGGAAAGCAGTGAGTATGGACAGCTTGGCTTCTCTTTCAGTTTTGGAGCAACCGTTGGCCTTGGACATCCATTCCTTAGCCAACCGTTTGGTTAGACTTGACTTGTTAGATCCCAGCAGAGTTCTTGCCAGTGTTGAGGTCTATTCTATCCTGGTTGATCAGATTTAGCAGCGTCATTTTGAGGATCAGCAGTTGTGTGATATTCATGATTAGGTTGTATTGGGTGAGGCCAGCAGGGTTACTTTAGCTGATGGTGTTTTGAGGTTTGATAGTCATCTTTCTGTCCTAATAGTCGAGGATTTGATTCATTTGATTCTTTGTGAGGCTCATTGTTCCAGATATTCCATCTATCCGGGTGCAGCTAAGATGTATAGATACTTGAGACAGCTTTATTGGTAGAGGTATGAAGAGGGACATAGTGGAGTTTGTATCTCAGTGCTTGAATTGTTAACAGGTTAAGTTCGAGCACATGAGACCTGGTGAATTGATTCAGAGACTTCCCATTCGTGAGTGTAAATGGGAAGAGATCACTATGGACTTTATAGCATGGTTTCCACGCACTTCTCGAGGGTTTAACTCTATTTGGGTTATTTTTGATAGGCTGACTAAGTCTGCACACTTCTTGCCAGTTCATTCTTCCTATAGTGCAGAGAGGTTAGCCCAGATTTATATCTGTGAGATGGTTCATTTTCATGGGGTTCCATCTTCCATTATTTCAGACTGTTGCACTCAGTTTACTTCTCAGTTTTGGAGGACTATTCAGCGAGAGATGGGTACAGAGGTCCAGCTTAGCACTGCATTCCAACCTCAGACAGATGGCCAGTCTGAGATGACTATACAGGTCTTTGAGGACATGTTATGGGCCTGTATTCTTGACTTTGAAGGTTCATGGGATCATTATATGCCCTTGGCATAGTTTGTGTATAATAATAGTTACCACTTGAGTATTGGAATGGCACCTTTAAGGCATTGTATAGTAGGCATTGCAGATTGCTAGTGGGTTGGTTTGATGGTTTGGAGTCCAGGCCGCAGAGCACAGACTTGCTTTGTCATTCCTTAGAAAGAGTCAGGGTGATTTAGGATAGACTTCGGGCAGCCTAGAGTAGGCATAAGAGCTATGCAAATCATAGACTTTATGCCTTAGAGTTCAGTATTGGTGATCTGGTGTTTCTTTGAATGTCGCTCATAAAGGGCGTGATGAGATTTGGTAGGCGGGGTAAGTGATAAGTTGGTATTCTACCTACTTATTTAGCTTTTAATCTTATGATTTTGCTAGTATAAAGTGGATAAATAGTGCAATTGACACGGGTTACTTCTATTTTACAAGTTTTGGTGTTTTAGAATTGTTCAGGAAAGATTCAAGTGAAAACTAGTCAAATGGAGCTAAAAGGAGCTGCTAATCACTGGCATCAAGTTGTCTATTTCAACCATGAGCTACAAAGCACGCGACCATGATGCACAGGGAATCAAAGCCACGTGACAGCGAGAGTGAAGCCACATGTAAAACTCCATGCACGTATCCAACTATCTAAGTTAAAAATCTCAGAAAATTTTAAGTTTCCAGAGACGACGGCTCAGACGACTATCCGTCATTTGGAAGCACGGGCCCGTCCTGTACTCCCATCGTCCCATATCCAGAATACCCCTCAGAGTGTCCCAAAAATGATGAGTCCAAGAACGGTCGTCCTTTTTGGACAACGGACCATCTTCTCAGCTTTCCTGATACTCGTCATCCTATGTTCAGAACCCTATCTTCCAAGTGCCAGAAATGATGAGTCGAAGGATGGCCCGTCCTTCCGGACGACGGGTCATCATTCCAACCATAATCCTTGAGGTCCAGTATCCCCTAGACTCTTTCAGTCAAACCACGGTTCCCTTAGATTATCCATCCTTCTGGACGACGGACCGTCGTCCAACCCGTGGTCACTGACTTCGACAATTTTTCCAGATTTTCTTAAATTAAGTCCAGGGGAATTTTGGTCATTTACCACCCTATTATGTATTAAGTGAAGTCATTTTGACTACTTTTAGAAGGGTTTTCACCCATATTACACTAAGTCCCTCTTAAGTTCATCATTCTTCACTCAAAAAGGAAAGTTGCTCTCAATGTCAAGTCTCCAAGCTCCAAGTCAAGTCTCCTTATTCTTTTCCAATCAAGTGGGTAATCTTCCACCAAGGTATGTTGGTTTTAAACAAAGGGTTCCTTTCATCCTTGTGCCCAAAATCCCTAATTCTTATGTTGAAATATGAACTTATGGAATTAGAGTTTTGATCTAAATTGGGAAAAAATTATGAAATCAGTTTCTATATTTAAATTCATTGTTTCCTCTTGATTACTCATGATTTAAGTATGATTCTCTTGTTGGTTTAAAATCCCAAGCATGAAAGTTGATTTTTTTGCATGAAACTATGAAATTGCATGTTTTTCAAGAGAAACTTGGCATGATTAGATATCATGGCCTTTATGTATTTATGAAATTGCATGCCTAATTCTTCAAGTATGAATTTAGAAAGAAAAGCATTCTTTTGAATTATGGCTATGCTAATCTTATGAACTATGATATGAAAGTTGCATGATACCCGATGTGTTTTCATGCTTTATGTATTAGATTTGGCATGAGAGTATGTCCTTATGAATAAGGTTTGGCATGAGAGTATGCCTTCATGATTATGAGTTATATGTAGGCATGTTTTGGGAGTAGTATTTAGCACCGAGAGGATGGGGTGAGAATACCCTTAGTCCCATAAACTACGTTGCCAGCGTAGGTCATGATATGATATGATATGTGCCTTAAAGGCTTATGAGAGTGGATCCACATCTTTATGTATGGTGTCCTTGCCTTAGCGGGGTATAGGAAAGCTTTGGCAACTAGGGTTATATAGTTGGGTATGGTGACTTGTTCCTTGGCAGGGTTCAAAGTCAGCTTTGCTAACTGGGGTTATACAGTTAGATTCCATGTAGCTCACGTGGTCTCATGTTGGTTATAAGAAACTCCCGTATGTTATGTTTTCAAGTTTTCTAAACTTTATGAACCTTCTTATGAAACATCATCTTGAAGTTGGCTTTTGCCTTATGATTTAGCTTTTCATGTTGATATCTCTTCATGATACTCTACTACGTATGAATTATGTTTAAGTACCCTTTTAAAGCATGTTCTCCTTACTTATGCATCGCTCACATACTTAGTACATTCCATAGTACTAACGCATATTGAGCTGCATCTTTTATGATGTAGACTCAGGTACCCCTTCTCAGCTTTGTGGCTAGAGTCTCAGACCACTTTCTTAGTCAGTTGTGGTGAGTCCTCATGGTTCGAGGACTAGTTATGCTTTTCCTTATGTTAGATTTACTTTTATACTCTGAGTTAGCTAGGGTCTTGTCCTATCAACTCTTATGTTATGACTAGAGGCTTTCAGACATAGTTTGTATTCGAGTTCCTTTTTTGGATATTGTATGTTATGTGGATCTTAGACCCTTATTTATGTTTCCTTATTTGAATTACGTATTATGCTTCCACTTATCTTTTGTTATGCTTGAAAATGATATGGCCAAGGGTTAGCTTGGGATCCTTGTGGTCTCGAATCCCGTGTTTAGTCAAGGGGGTAACCTTGGGGCGTGACAAACTTGGTATCAGAGCCTCAGGTTCAAGAGTCCTAGGATGTCTGAAAGCTGCATCAATTAGAGTCCTTCTCATGTGTGTGAAGCGCGCCACACATATGAAGAGGAATCTATGAGGTGTCTTAGAAAAACTTCACTTCTTTCATGATCACATCATGCGATAAAGCTTAAGTCTAATATTCCTCTAATCCTTATCTTATGTGTTTTAGATTATGCCTCCTCGATGTGCTATGCCTCCCCGAGCCGCTCGAAATGCCTCTCCTCAAGTTCCGTTTCCCGATGTCACAAATGATGAGTTTAGGAATGTTATTCACCTACTAGCTTAGACTTTGATAAATCAACAGGCTCCTTCCCCCTCTCTTCCTCAAGGTGGGGTAGCAGCCCGAGTTCGTGACTTTATCCGTATGAACCCACCAGAGTTTTGGGGTTTTAAAGTGGGAGAGGACCCACTCAACTTTGTTGATGAAGTGTAGAAGATCTTTGAGGTGATGCAAGTAGCGGGTGTTGATTGTGTTGAGCTTGCATCCTATCAACTCAAGGATGTGGCTCATATTTGGTTCACGCAATGGAGGATGGCTAGAGTGAGGGATGCAATCCCCACGACTTGGGAGTGTTTTGAGAGAGCCTTTCTTGATAGGTTCTTTCCCCGTGAGTTGCGGCAAGTGAAGGTGGAAGAATTTGTGAACTTGAGGCAAGGTTCAATGTCGGTACAAGAGTATAGTTTGAAGTTCACTCAGTTGTCTAGATATGCCCTCCCCATGGTAGCGGACCCGCATGATCAAATGAGCAAGTTCATGTATGGTGTTTCTGATATAGTGAAGAAAGAGTGTAGGTCTGCCTTGTTGTTGAGTGACATGAACATCTCTCATCTCATGACTCATGCCATCAGATTGAGGGTGATAAGCTTAAGGAGATGTCTTGGGAGAACAAGAGGGTTAGATTCGAGGTATCAGGTTTTGGTCATCACAGGTTCGGAGGTGGGCATCGCTCTTCTTTCCAGAAGAATTCATCAGGTCCGGTTCACTCTTCTTCTAGTTCTCCTACCAAGGCATAGAAGCCTCGTCATGATCAGGGTGGTAGAGGGTATGGTTCTTATTCCCAGTCTCAGGGTAGTGTTACTAAGGGACCATCTACCCATCTTGTGCTAAGTGTGGTAAGAATCATGTTGGCGAGTGTTTGGCCGGTTCAGGTGGTTTCTTTGGTTGTGGTCAGGTGGGCATCGTATCAAGGATTGCCCTTCAGCTAGGAAGGGGAAGGGAGGTGGTAGGACTCAGTCTACCTCAGCAGCTTCAGGTGGTAGACCAGCCCCGCAGGGCATAGCTTCTAGTTCTGGTGGTCATCGCCAGGACCATTTTTATGCTATGTCCTCCCATCAGGACCAGGAGAGTTCACCAGATGTGGTTATCGGTATATTAAAAGTCTTATCTCTTGATGTGTATGCCTTGTTGGATACCGGTGCATCCTTATCTTTTATAACCCCTTATATGGCTTCCAAGTTCGAGATCCATCCTAAATTGCTTTTAGAACCCTTTCATGTTTCTACTCCTGTTGGTGAGTCAGTCCTAGCCGAAAGAGTTTATCGAAATTGCCCTATCTCAGTCCTTCATAGAGTCACTTCAGCGGATTTAGTAGAGTTGGAGATGACTTATTTTGATGTCATTGTCGATACGGATTGGTTGTATGCATGTTATGCCTCAGTTGATTGCCGCATTCATGTGGTCAGTTTCAAGTTTCCTAATGAACCTGTCCTAGAATGGCAAGGAAATTCCTCTTCTTCGAAGGGTCATTTCATATCTTATCTTGAGGCTCGAAAGATGATTTCTAAGTGTTATGTCTATCATATAGTTCGGGTTATGGACATGGAGTCCGAGACCCCGACTATTTAGTTTGTTCTTGTTGTGAATGAATTCCTAGAAGTGTTCCCCGATGATTTTTCCGGAGTCCTTCCTGAGCGGGAAATTGACTTTGGGATAGATCTTCTTCCTGATACAAATCCTATCTCTATTCCTCCCTATAGAATGGCCCTCACGGAACTCAGAGAGTTGAAAGACCAGCTGAAAGACTTGCTTGATAAGGGTTTCATCAGGCCTAGTATTTCACCTTGGGGTGCCCCAGTTTTGTTTGTTCGGAAGAAAGATGGTTCTCTTAGAATGTGTATTGACTATTGTCAATTGAACAAGGTCACAATCAAGAATAAGTATCCCATTCCTAGGATTGATGACTTTTTCGATCAACTTCAGGGTGCTAGTTTCTTCTCCAAAATTGACCTTAGATCCAATTATCATCAGCTTCGGGTTCAGGAATATGATATCCCAAAGACAGCCTTCAGGACTCGGTATGGTTATTATGAGTTTGTCGTCATGTCCTTTGGTCTAACGAATGCTCCTGCAGCTTTTATGGATTTGATGAACCATGTGTTCAAACAGTATTTTGATATGTTTGTGATTATTTTTATTGATGATATTCTCATCTACTCTCGGAGTGAGGAGGAGCATGCAAATCACTTGAAGGTCGGGTTGCAAACTCTCAAGGATAGATAGTTGTTTGCAAAGTTTAGCAAGTGCGAGTTTTGGATACAGTCTGTCGCTTTTCTGGGTCATATTGTGACTAAAGATGGTATTTGGGTTGACTCTCAAAATATCGAGGCGGTAAAGATTTGGCCTAGACCCACTTCCCCATCCAATATTAGGAGTTTCTTGGGTTTGGCTGGTTACTATAGGATATTTGTAGAAGGGTTTTCCTCCCTTGCTTCCCCATTCACCCGATTGACTCAGAAAAAGGTTAAGTTCCAGTGGTCCGACTCTTGTGAGAAAAGTTTTCAGGAATTGAAGACTCGATTGACTATAGCTCCAGTATTGGCTCTACCCGAGGGCCTTGATGATTTTGTTGTGTATTGTGATGCCTCCGGAATTGGTTTGGGTTGCGTTTTGATGCAACGGGGCAAGGTGATTGCTTATGCCTCGAGACAGATTAAGGTGCATGAGAAGAACTACCCTACTCATGATCTTGAGCTAGCAGCCGTGGTTTTTGCTTTGAAGATTTGGAGACATTATATGTATGGTGTGCATGTGGATGTTTTAACCGATCATAAGAGTCTTCAATATGTGTTCACTCAAAAGGAGTTGAATTTACGACAAAGGAGATGGCTTGAGCTCTTTAAGGATTATGATGTGAGTGTGCTTTACCATCCGGGTAAAGTCAATGTTGTGATGGATGCTTTGAGTAGATTGTCCATGAGTAGTGTGGCCTTAATTGAAGATGGAAAGAAGGAATTGGTTAAAAAAGTTCATAGGCTTGCTCGGTTGGGAGTTTGCCTTATGGACTCGATCGAAGGTGGTGTGATTGTGACTAATGGTGCAGAATCATCCTTGGTGGCTGAGGTGAAAGCCAAGCAAGACCAAGATCCCGTTCTACTTTAGCTTAAGGGTTCAGTGAGTCAGCAAAAGGTTGAGGTTTTCTCCTAAGGGGGAGATGGTGTGCTTCGTTACCAGGGTCAATTATGTTTGCCAGATGTAGATGGATTTAGAAAACAGATTTTGTCAGAGGCTCACAGTTTTAGATACTCTATTCATCTGGGTGCCACTAAGATGTACCGTGATCTACGAAAAGTCTTTTGGTGGAATGGTATGAAGAATAGACGGATTTGTGGCTAAGTGTCCCAACTATCAACAGGTAAATGTGGAACATCAAAGGCCAGGTGGTATGCTTCAGGATATTGATCTTCCCACTTGGAAATGAAAAGCAATCAATATGAACTTTATTATGGGTTTGCCTCGTACTCGAAGGCAGCATGATTCCATTTAGGTGATTATCGACCGGATGACCAAGTCATCCCATTTCTTGGTTGTTAAAACTACAGATACAGCGGATGATTATGCCAGACTCTATATTTG
Source organism: Jaltomata sinuosa (assembly GCA_003996215.1). NCBI lineage: Eukaryota > Viridiplantae > Streptophyta > Magnoliopsida > Solanales > Solanaceae > Jaltomata > Jaltomata sinuosa. Next base: position 33,821 of record QJPP01005774.1, read on the forward strand.
GGAGATAGTCCAATTTCATGGTGTCCTCTTATTTATCATTTCGGATAGAGGTCCCCAGTTTACATCTCAATTTTGGAGATCATTTCAGAAAGGTCTTGGTACTAAGGTGAAGCTTAGCACAACTTTTCACCCTCAGACGGATGGCCAGGCCGAGCGTACTATTCAGACTTTGGAGGATATATTGAGGGCTTGTGTTATTGACTTCAAAAGAAATTGGGATGATCACTTACCTCTTATCGAGTTTACCTACAACAACAGGTTCCACTCTAGCATCCAGATGGCTCTATATGAGGCACTTTATGGCCGGAGATGTAGGTCTCCTATTGGTTGGTTCGAGGTTGGTGAGGCAGCCTTGATTGGTCCAGATTCTGTGCACGAGACCATGGATAAAGTTCAGCTTATTTGGGAAAGGTTGAAGACCGCTCAGAGTCGACAGAAATCTTACGCGGATGTGAGGAGAAGGGAGTTAGAATTTGGAGTTGATGATTGGGTTTTCCTTAAGGTGTCACCCATGAAGGGTTGGATAAGGTTTGGCAAGAAAGGAAAGCTCAGTCACCATTTTGTAGGTCCTTATCGGATTTCGAGGAGAGCTTGTAGTGTTGCTTATGAGTTGGAGTTGCCAGCGGAGTTGGAAGCGGTTCACCCAGTTTTCCATGTTTCCTTATTGAAGAAGTGTGTTGGCGACCCGAGCTTGATTGTTCCTTTGGAAGATGTGGGTGTGAAGGATAGTCTCACTTATGAGGAGGTTCTCGTAGAGATTCTTGATCGTCAAATTCTGAGGTTATGAAACAAAGAAGTCGCTTCGGTAAAAGTCCTTTGGAGGAATTAGCTTGTTGAAGGTGCTACTTGGGAAGCGAAAGAGGCCATGAAGACCAAATATCCTTATCTCTTTCCTTCCGATTTAGTTCCAGCTCGAGGTACTAGTTTCCTCCTTAGTATGTCCCTCCGATTCTATTCATTCAGTTCCTCTCATGAGTTTAGCATGCGTCCATGTTTTACGAAGTTAGTTTATTATGTTTTCAAGTTGAAAAGTGCAAGTTTTGTGATTACCCCTTGATTTCTATGCTTTGATGTTTGGTTGGGCTGTTTTCCCTCAGTTTTCCTTGATTAGCCTTCATTCGAGGATGAATGATCCCAAGGGGGAGATATTGTAACACCCCGTGCACGTATCCATCTATCTAAGTTACAAATCTCAGAAAATTTCAAGTTTCCAGAGACGACGGCTCAGACGATGATCTGTCATTGAAAAGCACGAGCCCGTCATGTGCTCCCATCGTCCCATCTCCAGAAGACCCCTCAGAGTGTCCCAGAAATGATGAGTCCAAGAACGGTCCATCCTTCTGGACGATGAACCGTCTTCTCAGCTTTCCTGGTACTCGTCGTCCTAAGTTCAGAAACTTATCTTCCAAGTGCCAGAAACGACGAGTTGAAGGATGGCCCGTCCTTCTGGATGACAGTTCTTCATTCCAACCGTAATCCATGAGGTCCAGTAGCCCTCAGACTCTTTCAGTCAAACCACGGTTCCCTTAGATTGTCCGTCCTTCTAAACGATGGACCATCGTCTAACCCGTGGTCACTCACTTCGACAATTTTTCCAGCTTTTCTTAAATTAAGTCCAGGGGCATTTTGGTCATTTCCCACCCTATTATGTATTAAGTGAAGTCGTTTTGACTACTTTTAGAAGAGTTTTCACCCATATTACCCTAAGTCCCTCTTAAGTTCATCATTCTTCACTCAAAAATGAAAGTTGCTCTCAAGCTCAAGTCTCTAAGCTCCAAGTCAAGTCTCCTTATTCTTTTCCAATCAAGTGGGTAATCATCCACCAAGGTATGTGGGTTTTTAACAAAGGGTTCCTTTCACCCTTGTGCCTAAAATTCCCAATTCTTATGTTAAAATATGAACTTATGAAATTAGGGTTTTGATCTAAATTGGGGAAAATTTATGAAATTAGTTTCTATGTTTAAATTCATGATTTTCTCTTGATTACTCACGATTTAAGTATGATTCTCTTGTTGGTTTAAAAGCCCAAGCATGAAAGTTGATTTTTTTGCATGAAACTATGAAATTGCATGTTTTTCAAGAGAAACTTGGCATGATTAGATATCATGGCCTTTATGTATTTATGAAATTGCATGCATAATTCTTCAAGTATGAATTTAGAAAGAAAAGCATGTTTTTGAATTATGGCTATGCTAAGCTTATGAACTATGATATGAAAGTTGCATGATACCCGATGTGTTTTCATGTTTTATGTATAAGATTTGGCATGAGAGTATGCCCTTATGAATAAGATTTGGCATGAGAGTATGCCTTTATGATTATTAGCTATATGTATGCATGTTTTGGTAGTAGTATTTAGCAACGAGAGGACGGGGTGAGATTACCCTTAGACCCATAAACTACGTTGCCAGCGTAGGTCATGATATAATAGATATAAGCCTTAAAGGCTTATGAGAGTGGATCCACGTCTTTATGTATGGTGTCATTGCCTTAGCGGGGAATAGGACAGCTTTGCCAACTAGGGTTATATAGTTAGGTATGTTGACTTGTTCCTTGGCAGGGTTCAAAGTCAGCTTCGCTAACTAGGGTTATACAATTAGATTCCATGTAGCTCACGTGGTCTCATGTCGGTCATAAGAAACTCCCGTATGTTATGTTTTCAAGTTTTCTAAGCTTAATGAACCTTCTTATGAAACATCATCTTGAAGTTGGCTTTTGCCTTATGATTTAGCTTTTCATGTTGATATCTCTTCATGATACTCTACTACGTATGAATTATGTTTAAGTACCCTTTTAAAGCATGTTCTCCTTACTTATGCATCGCTCACATACTTAGTACATTCCATAGTACTAACGCATATTGCGTTGTATCTTTTATGATGCAGACTAAGGTACCCCTTCTCAGCTTCATGGCTAGAGTCTCAGGCCACTTCCTTAGTCAGCTGTGGTGAGTCCTCATGGTTCGAGGACTAGTTATGCTTTTCCTTATGTTAGCTTTACTTTTATACTCCGAGTTAGCTAGGGTCTTGTCCTAGCAACTCTTATGTTATGACTAGAGGCTTTCATACATAGTTTGTATTCGAGTTCCCTTTTTGGATATTGTATGTTATGTGGCTCTTAGACCCTTATTGATATTTCCTTATTGGATTTCCGTATTATGCTTTTGCTTATTTTTTGTTATTATTGAGAATGCTATGGCCAAGGGTTAGCTTGGGATCCTTGTGGTCCTGAGTCCCGTGTTACTTCTAGGGGGTAACCTCGTGGAGTGACACCACATGACTGCATGGAAGGAAAAGATAAAGCCTCGTGACCGTGAGGATCCATCACGCGATCGCGATGAAGAAGTCATCAGTTGCAGGACAGATTTGGAAATTCCCACTTTTGGAAACCCGAATACATATAAAACACTTCTCATTCGCTTTAGGAGGTATCTTTGGTAAATTTCACAACTCTTGACAAACTTGGAGAGGAAGTTCATCAACCAACACCATAGGAGTGAAGATTAGGATGCTCTTTGTTGTAAAATCCTTAGTCTTCATTCTTCAACTCTTGTTCTTAATTGTTAATTTGTAGGTGTGATTGTTGAATTTAGATTTGGGTTTTGTATTAGAGATAATACTAAATTTGGGTATTTAATTCTTATCTTATGCTTTCTCTTGATTAATTATATTGCTCTATTGAATCTTCCATGCTTGAATCTTATAGTTGATTGTTGCAAACATTGACTTAGCTTTCTAATTGTGTTCTTGCTTATAAGAGGAGTTCCTCAATTCAGGAAGGTTTAATAGTGGGGATTTGGAGTTTCCACTCTAGATCAAGGCTAGAGATAGTTTGGTTGCCGGAAACTCCCATCTAAGAGTTGGGGTTAGAAATAGTCCAACTTACCCAAGTTAATTTGTTGGTTATTGCTCACTCGTGGTGATTCGACAAAACCCATGAGGGTAGTTGCTTGATTGGTTGAAAGACGGTTGAGTAAAGTTTTAGCCAAGACTACCCATGTGATAATTGGGTGCAAGTCTTGTGAATTGAATTCCCACTCCCAAACCTCCCTTGTTGTCCTTGTTTGGTGAAAGCAGGGTGAAATCCATTGATCAATCTATCTTTTATTTGATTTTCTTTTATCCTTAGTTTTAGTTCGTAAACCCCCCTATCAATATATATTCCCTTTTTGTTCATTGAACTTCATTAAGTTACTTTCATCCTTTGTTAGCTCAATCGCGATTAAAATATTCTCTATGGGATCGACCCCGACTCCCATCGAGAATATAAATGTGTTTTGCTTAACAATCGTCGATACCTCCTTCTAGGAGAGTACATTTGAGTGTTACCAAAAATGGCACCATTTCCGGGGAACAATTTGGCGTATTGAGTTAGTTTAGACTTTGAGTTTACTTACTCTAGTTCAATTTTGTGAATAGTTGTTTTTATTTTGTTTAGTTTTATTTTGTTGATTTATACCATGGCATATCGGAATGATAGAAAAGTTGGTTGTTACATCCCAGCTTATATCCCCAACTATTGTGTTTATTGTGGAGGACCCTACCTTGGGCGAAGGTGTAAAATTGTCCCTAGGAGAGGGAGGTATTCACCTTCTCGATCCTATGATGGGCGCAATTGCTATTTGTGTGGTTGTCTTGACAGACATTGGAGCGAATGCCCTAATAATAACCTTCCTCCTTCCCCGTCTTGTGCTAACAATGTTGCTAGTGGTGCTTGTGATATTAATAAGAACCATGATTTTACAAGCAAAGAAGACATTTGTGCGGAGCTCCAAACTCTGTTGGCCATGCAAGATAGATTAGATGAGGGTGTAAAATCCATAAAGCAAGGCTTTGTGGACGCGAGGGCTAAAGAAGAAGAGGAGAGAAACCATACCATGCAATCCATGGTGGATATGTCTACTCCTCTTGGTCAAATTAATGAACATGTCTCGAAAATTGAGCTTAATCAAATTCACTTTGGGGATGATGATGAAGATTTGAAAAATATGGAATCTCCCAAAAGTGAATTTGTACCGGTAGTGCTTGAACCCCAAGAAGAGAGAAATTTGTATTAGGTGAGGTTGTGAGCTTACAATGCGTGTTAAACCGAGCTCACCAACTAGAGGCCTATGGGGAACAACGTTAATGAATGCTACTAATGTTTGGGATATTGTTGAAAAGCCATGCCAAGAGAAGTTAAAAAAAGGGGTCACTTGAAATTGCTATCCGGAATTTGAACACCAATGTGAATGCTTGTGTTGAAACATGCACGATCGTGGGTAGTAGTTTTGAGTTGTTCCCTATTGAAGAAGAGGACACATGAGATGCTCGTGAATCAACGGTTATGTCGCAACAAACTACCTTATATAAAAATCATGATGTCGAGATCAAGCAAATGATACTAGAGTTGCAAGGCAAAGTCCAACGATTCATCTTGAAAGACTCTAGTTCATTCGAAAGTGAGGATGTTATGAATGAGGCATGTTTGAAGGTGGAGACACCCAAATCCTACTCCAACCACTTTTTGACCTTGAGTTTGGTTGAATGGACGAAAGTTGAAGTAATCAAGATTTTGGAAGACATTGGAAGGAAGATGGATCAAAGTTTGTCCGGTCTTAAACTTGTCATGGATAGAAGGCAAAGCAATCTTCCTCACTTCAAGGCTAAAAGGTGCAAATGTGAGATCACGAAAATGGTCTTCTCATGTTCACACCTTCACCTCGTGATTGTCACCAAAAGTTCGATTCAAGTTTGGTTCAAAGGTTCAAATACTCTAAATGGAGATCCAAATGGTGACATATCCTGTGCCACATCGCGACGTTAAATTGTGTGCTTGATGGGAGGCAACCCATCATTTGAAAAATTCTTCTTTATGCTTTCCTTCACTTTTTGTTTCTTTTTTATTTGTTTTTAGATGTCCAAGGGAATGAGAAAAGGAACCAAGTATTGAAAAGCACCAAAAATACCTCTGAAAAATGTGCATTTCCCACCTGGAAAAGTGCCTATCGCATATGCCATCACACAAGCAAACAGTAAACTGAGCAAAAAATTGGCTTGTGTGAATTTGATGCATTTCACACCTCCAAAAGTGCCCGTCGCACCCGACTTTGCATGACAAAATAGTGCACTGGGAATATTTTTAAAAATCAAGTGTTGCTAAGGCATTACGATCGCGAGTCCTGACTCTCACAATCGCGATGAGGTAAATTCTCGCTGACTCTTTGCGACCACATGAACTCTTCGCGACCGCGTGAACTCTTTGCAATTGCATGGTTGAGTGACTTTAACTTATAATGATAGTGTGATAAGTCCACGCGATCACGAGGCAATGAACAATTTCCAGGTAAATAAAAGATCAGAGGAGCCGTTTCACAAGCAAATTTTTCTTTGAAATTTGGCTACTTTTCTCTCCTAAGGCAAGAATAAACGTTCATCAATTCAATTTTGTAGTATCTTCAAACATCAAAGGTATATGCCTCGTAACCCATTCTCTTCTTGCTTATTGCCCCTATTTGTTCTTAAGTTAAAGGCTTCATGAACCCGTAGTAGTGTAAACGTGGGGGGTGATTAGTTTGTTGTGTTATAATTCTTGGGTGAAATTTGAATGAGGGTTTTAAAATGTTGTTGGTTTACTATTTTGGGTGTTAAAAATTGACCCCAACGGGGTGTGAAAGGGAAAAAGGGGGGGGGGATCAAAGCACCTGTTCAAAAAAATGCCAAAATGAAAATTTTCTAGGCAAGAAGATGACCCTTGCGATCATGATGCCCAATCCCGCGATCGCGAGAAACAATTTTTTTGAACTTTGTGATCGCAATTCCCCATTTTGCAATTACGATGAAGTAATTTTCTATAAAAAATAATTGGTCTCCCGCAATCGCGATGACCAGTTTTGGCAGTCCCAAAAATAGTAACTCTGCCTAGCTCTATTCGGGATTATTTAGCCTCGTTTCTTTGGCTTAATAATGTCACAACACATTATTTTACATGCTTATATTGGTATTTGACATTGTTGTTCCTTGTGTAGGTGCTTTAATCTTGAAAATGGCCAAAATTAAACATGAAGATGCCAACCAAGTGGCCTACAAGGAATACTTTGACCAAGGAACCTTCATCCCTCAAGTGCTCCCAACTGTATGACTGTCACTTGACAAAGACAATTACGAGGGAGCGAGGTATTATATTGGATGGATTGGAAGAGAAATGGGCCGACTTCTATGGAAAGTTGGTTGAAAGTGAGTGGTTATGCTTCACCGCCGAACCTATCAAGGCAAACTTTGTTGTGGTCTAAAAGTTCTATGCTAATGCAGCTAAGACTGACTTTGCCAATAACTTGGTTGTGCAGGTTCAGGGCAAGTTGGTTCAATTTGATCGGGAGTTCATCAATGGGTACTATAACCTCCCAAATACCGACAACGCCACCTTCAAAGCCCAAGCTACAAAATTAGGGAACGGTTGGTTTGTGGAACACTTACATGATGGCACGGTCCCATAATGCATAGCATTGAATATGAGGATTGAGTCCTCTGAGTTTAACCTTAAAGCCCGTAGTTGGATTTTAATCATTTGTGCCTGAGTTATGCCTTCCAAGAATGAATCTGTTGTGACCACTGATAAAATAAGTATTATTTATGCTATGATGGAGGGTCTTCCGATGAATGTAGGGCAATTAATCATGCAAGAAATTCAACAAGTGGTCCTTGACAGTACCAAAAGTTTACTCTTCCCTTCATTGATCACTCACTTATGCTATCTAGCTGGGGATGAAAAGAGGGATGGTGAAAATGAGAGGAAGCCCGAGACAATGATTCACCCTCTAAAGAAGAGAGGAGTCGTGCAATCATCGAAGAAGAGGAAGATCGATATAAATTCACCCTTATTTGGTCTATTCTCTGGGTCGTGTGAAGCAGTTGAGGCAGGTGTTGATGCTGAGGCTATTGGCCCCCTCAAAATTGGGCCTCTGACACTCATCCACATCTCCATCCAGGTCTATGGCATGGATGCCCATCTTCACCAGATTATAGCAGGCCTACCTTAGGGTCCGGGTGAGAGTTCCACCACACCGGCATCCAGTCCATTATCCTCCACTACTCCTAGTGGCCCTATACTAGCTAGTGTAGCAAGCCAGCAACAACACATTAAAGAGAGGTTGGCTAAGGTGGAGAGGCGATAGAAAAAGCAAAGGGACCATGATAGAAAGCAAAGCAAGTTCCTCACGAAGATGATGAGCACTTTGAGGAAGCTATGTGGGTCTGAGGCTGAGGATGATGCTGATGAAGCAGATTGGTTCCTTTCTGGGCCTAGTAGCTCTGGTTCTGAGTGATACACCCTACCAGGAGCCCCCTCAAACTCCTATCTTGTTTTGATGCAGTGAAGGCACTACACTGTGTTAGTTGGGGGTGGCTAGCATACTTTATCTAGCACGTTTTTATTTTTGATATTATTGTGCCCTCACCGAGCTTGTTTATATTGATATTGGATATTGGTACGCCCTTGTCGAGATTGTTTTTATATTATTATGCCCTTGTTGGGTTTTAAAGTTAATATGGATAGAATTGATGGTTTAGATTATTAGTTTCTTTACCTATAGCTTCTTTGTTTTCTTTTTATAGTAGGTGTTGGATGTTTTGGAGCTAGGGGAAGTCTGAGTATCCGTTAGGCTAGATAGAAATTGTCTGAGCTGGGAACATTGCATCGTACATGTCGACGTGTGAATCGCATGAGCTTCACACATACCCACTGTCTGTCCTGTGCGGTGTATGTGCGACCCGCACTTTGACATGTGTGAATCACGTGTGCATGTGTATTGGGATAGTTGTGTTTATAAACATTAAGTAGCCATATCGATTTAGATAGATGAATTGGCCTAATGATAGACTGAGTGACATCATTCATAAGGGAAAATCGTCATCTTTTGAGGTTTTGGTTGCGATAGACTTGTTTTGTACTAAAGAAGTTAGTCTTGCATGCTAAGTGAAATAGGCATACCCTTCCAAAATTTTGTTTTTTGTGAATAGTGCATGGCAAAGAATGATGTTTGTGATAACTCCTTTGATCTTTTTGTGACACTTAGCTCACTAGTGGTGATGATAATGTGAAAGTGAAGAAAGTGACTCCATTTGTTCGTGTTGAGTAGGTAAAAATTGATCCTTCTTGAATTATTCGCATGCCATGTGTGGTGAGATTTAGTGAATAATTCTTGTACTTGCTTGTGTCAACTAGAACTTGCCTGGTTAGTCTTTAATGCTAGTCTTGATTACTCTTGGTTGGAGAAATGATCTTATGCCTTCTATATGATTATTGAAGCCTACTTATCCCTAAAAGGCACCATTTCACTTGAATTGAATAATTAGTCACCCCTCTATAGCCTAATACCTCTTCTTTGGCAACCTGGGTACAAGCCTTGAACCATTTTGAAAAATGAATCCCTCTCTTAAACCCGTCCCTCCTTGAACTCCACAAGTGTGAAATGGAGGCTAAAAGCCTAAGTTTGGGGGTTGATAAAAGGTACCTTGGAGGAGTGCTAATTGAAGTTATCTTGGTTTGTTGCATAAAAAGAATTTCCAAAAAGAAGGAAGATTTTGAAAATAAAAGGAAAAGAGGAAAAAGAAAAAGAAAAGAAATGAATCCTCCAAGGTGAATAAAATGATTAAAAAAATTGAACCCCAATTGAAATGAGTGAAATGGTGTCTTGTATTGAATGAGAATGACAAGACATTGCCTTGGTTTTGAATTGAAAAAGTTGCATAGAGTTTGAGGAGGATGTTGTCACTTGAATCCCAATGCGTATCCTACCCTTCCCCGAGCCTACATTACAAGATTAGAAAAGCCCTATGAGATCTCCTTCAGATTGTTTTTGAGCTAGCGATGAATGAAAATAAGGGAAAGCCTATGGTTGATACTCATTGGTACTTGAAATTCCTTGTGAGTGTGAGTGTGAGTGTTTTTGTATTTGTCCCTTGTAAGTATCTTTGTGCATAATGTGTTTTTGGGACTTCCGTTCTTGTGAGGGCATGAAAATTAGTATAGTTGGTGACATTGATAAACTCTGAAAATGAGTCAAATGAGCATGTTTGGTAAGCTAATGGTTTGAGTCATATCTTGAGGATTGGTTGTCATCACTTGGTTGCTCTTATTGCCCCATTGCATCCTTGAATGGTGTTTTGAATAGAGGGGAGTGCTTAGACTAAATTATGATGTGATTGAATAATCATTAGTACCAACCGAAGTCATATTTGGTGCTTGAAATGGATTTTTCTTGGCTGTCTTTGCATTTGTGTTGTTTGCCTCTTTAGTTAGAATATTTAGATTCTTGAGGACAAGCAATAGTTCAAGTTTGGTGGTTTGATAAGTTGGTATTCTACCTACTTATCTAGCTTTTAATCTTATGCTTTTGCTAATATTAAGAGGGGAAATAGATCAATTGACACGGATTACTTCTATTTTGCAGGTCTCTGTGTTTTAGAAGTGTTCGGCAAGACTTCAGAGGAAAACAAGTCAAAATGGAGCTATTCGGAGAAGTAAGTGATTGGAGTTGTATATACCTATGCTATCATGGTGCCCTTCCATGCACACGATGTTCACTCGAGTCAAAGCTCCGCAAACACACTGCACTGATTGTGTACGTGAAGGTCAACCAGATAAAGATACTTTGCATACGCGATGATCCTTCTGCATAGGCGAAGAAGGAAATGTTAGCTGCGGCATAGAATTGTCAATGTCTATTTTTGGAAAACCCCATCCACATAAAAGACCTCTCAGCCATTTTGGAAGATATCTTTGGTAAATTTCACAACTCTTAACAAGCTTGGAGAGCAAGTTCATCAACCAACACCATAGGAGTGAAGACTTTGTAATGACCCTTCCGGTCATTTCCACGTATAAGTTTTGAAGTCAAGCAAATCGACAAAAGATATCGTAAGACCTTTAACAAATTTTCTGAACTTTGGGCCAAATGTATCAGGGCTTTTCTCCCAATATATAAAGAGTTAGAAGTTCCCCGAGATACCAAATCGAAGGTCTACGAGTCTAGTTTCCAACGCACAAAACCTCACGTCCAACTGATCTCGGAGTAAAGAGTTATGACTGTTTTACCGCGGACTGTCTGGCAGAAAATGGGTTGCGAACCGGGTCGCGAACCGGGCCGGGTAAAACGCGATTTAAGCCTCGACGTCACGTTTTAAAACGCCATTTCAGTTCCGAAATAGTGATAAAATATAAGGGAGGTTCCCGAGAGAATTCTTGAGTATCAAAATCGTGCGCATTTGAAAATATTTTATTTAAAAGTCGAAGGTGGTAGGAAGTTATATTATATTATTATTACCTTTGAAAAATATTTTAACAGAGATAGTAAATTTAGTTATGTTGGAATTTATTATTATAATATAGTAGGTTTTATTCGAAATAATTTTCTAGTAATTATGGTATATTTAAAAAGCTATATTTATTTTACCACGAATTTATGCAATACCCGAATATATAAGTAATGAGATAAGGGTTTTTGTTTTGGGTGTTTGACACCTCCACTTCCACGTGGAAGTGGAGGGAGTGTACACCATGTGTGCAGTAGGCAGCACTTATATATGTGCACATCAAGCTCAGCAGAATACCCATCAATTTACTTACCATTACTCAAATACTTAAATATTGCCATTACCATTGCTTATATATGTTTCTTGCCAAATTACTCAAATATTATTGTTACTTACCATCCTAATTCACGTTAAGGAAGAGCCTTACGGGAAAAATCATTTGACGCTATATCTTGTCACCTAAAGAAAATCAATTATCTACGTCAAGTTATTCCGTCCCAAATCCGAATCCGATTCCGATTTAGTTTTGGATTTTCTCGGAGTGGTTCGAGCTTGGACATCGTTGTTCCAGCAGCTTGTCATCGGACAACAGGTAGGTTACGGTTTATTTTTCCTAGACTCCGTATATATAAAATAAAATTGTATTAATGGGCATCCTTGGGTTGGTTTATTAGGTTGGTACCACAGACCTTGACCGCTTTATCCATGTCCGCCTACTTTTGTTCCTCCGTTGTTTGTAGTATTTGCCGTTATATTTATTTACCCTTGTGGTCCTGCGAGGCCTTGTTGACTCTGGAACATAGAAGGTGGGATTTTGGGAATGTCCGCGAGTCCCGGGCATAGAATTATCCTTCTAGGCTGGTTATGCTTGCTGAGTAGCTGTGGGCCTGTGCAGGGTCGATAGGTTGATGTGAGCTGCGGGCAGCTATTGTGTGTATCTTACCATTTCCATGCATATAAAGAGGTTTTATCCATGATTTTATGTGGTTTTTGGCTTCGGGCTTAACTGGCACTCATGTTTTCTAAACCTTGCATGGCCCGGGGGGCCCATTTTTTATGGAAATAATTTGGAAATGGTTTGATTTAACTTGTGTATATTCTTGGGCAAGAAAGTAAAATTATGTTTTAAATCATCAATTTTACGATTAACGCTAGACTCGGCAGGGCCGGGTGCTAGTTGAGTTTTCTTGTTACTTGAGATGATTTTTAGCCTCGGTCGGACCGAGCACCTGAGATGACTTTTACTGTTTAGACCCGGTTATGCCCGGGCACCCTTGGAGGGGGTTTTGAGATAATTTCCTACTACTTTAGTCCTTGACAGGGTCTTGGCATGCATATTCGAGACTGGGTCTCTATTTGATATCGAGACTGGGTCTCTATCTTGAGTACATGTTCTTGATACTGGAGTATTAGTTATGGGTCGGGGACCTCCATGGACCTTGCTATCCGGGCCAGGGGCTACGGGCTGCGTGTGCCGGAAGAGGGGTATACGGGGGAGTAGAGGTATACGGGCAGAGTCCTTCCATGGAACCTACCTGCTGGGCCAGATCGGCGCCGGAGGAGGTACATACAGAGATACTATGGCACTTGAGATTTTCATGCATCATATCATTCATGGTTCGAGGTTCCACCCTTGTTTGCTGTTTGCTGATTGTACGATCCGGTAGTATGGGATGCCGGAGGGTTTGTTTTCACTTGTTTGTGTTCCTCGGTTGTATGGGCGGCCGAGGGACTGTAGGTAGACTTTTGCTTTTTACTTACAGAATTGTTCTCTATTATGGATAAGTATGAAATTGGTATGATTAGTTGAGTTGATTCTTGTCTCTGAGCATGCTTATTATTACTCTTCCTCTCTTCTTCTTACACTTGAGGTTACCGGTATACCGTCCATTTCGTAAACTTATTATGTATACACTGTTATTGCAAGGACCCAGGTGCGTTATTTCTTACTTTCACCTGTGCCTATGGTGTGTATATTCTGCTTACTGGCCTCACATGTGGTTCTGTTGATTTCCCTCTGGCTAGTTCCTGTGTACCTTTCGTTGATTTCTGTGACTGCTTGCTTCTATTCTGTCTGTTACTACGCTTTTATCTTATATGTGCCCAGTCGGCCTATGATACCTACTGGGTACCTTATGCTTCGCATTTAGTGCTCACCCCTACCCCCATGCATCTTTGGGTGCAGATCCTAGCGTGGGCCATCGCCGTTAGATCGCTGTGATTCGTGCTTGGAGATCTGTTGGGGATTACTTCAGACTGAGGGTGAGCTCTTGGCGATCGGAGCTTAGCTTTAGTTTATCTTTTGCTTCATGTACTCTATTACCATTCAGAGACATCTGTATATATTCTTTTGGTTTATTTGCACTCCATGTATGTAGTTGGGCTCTATACTATGATACCAGGTCTTGGGGTTTGGTTTAGTTTCCGCATATGTATATATATTTATATCCTTGTTATCTATTTTATTCGTCTTGTTCCCTTATTTGCTAGATAGTAGCCCATTACTAACTGTTCTGGGCTACGGGGGTTAGTTCACCTACCGGGGGTTGTAGGTGCCATCATGACCGAGAAATTGGGTCGTGACAACTTGGTATCAGAGCTTTAGGTTCACCGGTGTCATCGGTATAGGAGCCAATGTCTAGTGGAGTCCTGCGGATCGGGGCGGAGACGTCCGTACTCAATCTTTGGGAGGCTACAGTGGCATTTTAGGAAGTTCGACTCTTTCATTGCTTCGGTGTCGTGCATAGAACCCTTGAAGTTTTTGGAGATCTCATTTGTTCTACTTCGTTCTTCCGCAGATGGTTCGTACGAGATCATCGGCATCACGCGAGGATGAGCCTCCCACTCCAGCTAGGGGTCGAGGACGCCCTCGATCAGTGGCACCTGCTAGAGCTGCTAGCGTGGAGATAGAGCCCGAGCAGCATGTGGTTCAGGGGGCAGCCCAGGTACCACCAGCTCCAGCGCCAGCTCCAGCGCCAGTTCCAGTACCAGCTCCAGTGACCACTTTTGTGCCAGCTCCAGCCGCAGCTCAGTCTCCAAATATTCAGGGATTACTATTACAGCTTTTGGGTGTGATTGGAGAGCGGCCTTCTGAGGTAGCACAGACATCCGCTCAGGGGGCAGCCCTGGGTGCACAGAGCTCAGGAGCGCAGCCGGCTACTATGGCTCCCCGTGCGGAGGTCATTCCGGTCCCATCTGTTGCACAGCCTCTTGCTCCTCGCCCAGCTATGACAGAGTCAGAGCAGAAGGCATTGGGTAGGTTTTTGAGGTTAGCACCTCCGAAATTTGCTGGTACTTCTGGACAGGATCCACATGACTTTATTACTACCTGTGAGGAGATGTTGCATCATCTGGGTTTGTTGGAGACTCACGGGGTTGGTTATACTACCTACCAGTTGGAGGGCCCAGCGAAGTTATGGTAGAGGGCTCAGGTTGCTTGTAGACCACCATCGTCACCTCCTTTGACCTGGTCTGAGTTTTATGAGGCCTTTATGGCCAAGTTCCTACCACAGAGTGATCGTGAGCGTCGCAGGGAGCAGTTTTCTCACCTTGTACAGGGGTCTACGACTATCTCGGAGTATGAGACCCGTTTTCATCAGCTAGCACCGTTCGGAGCTATGATCATTCCTACCGAGGCAGATAGGATTCGCAGATTTGTATGGGGGTTGAGGCCAGGGATCAGGCAGCCAGCTGAGATATTGATTGCCAGTGGTCGGTCATTCCAGGCCATTGTAGACTCTGAAGGCACTGTGGAGGACTTACAGCGACATGATCAGGGGTCCAGGGATAAGAGGCCTCGACATCAGGGTGTCTATAGTGGGTCCAGATATGGTGGTAGAGGTCCTGGCTAGTGAAGCCGGAGTTATCAGCCACAGCAGTACCAGGGTCAGTCCAGCCGACCGGTTCAGGCTTCCCTTCAGACTTTTGGTAGTACCCAGTTCGAGCAGGGTCAGGGCAGCCATCAGGGCTATAGCGGCCAGTCTTCGAGGGGTACAGTTTCTGGGGCATCAGGTCGTGGTGGTCATACGGGATTTGTTGGTTCATCTCGACTGAGTAGGCCGTCAGGGACTTGTTTTACTTGTGGTGCGATGGGTCATTTTGCTAGAGATTGCCCTCAGCAGGGTACAGTTCAGTTGGCCGAGCCTTTACAGGCAATTCAGCCCCCGGCTAGAGGGGGTGGTCGACAGATTAGAGGTGGTGCGCCACGTGGTAGAGCAGGTGGTAGGGATGGTGGTCGGGCAGGTGGAGGTCGTCGTCAGTTTTACGCGGTCCCTAGGAGACCAGAGGCAGAGGCCTCAGATGCTGTGATTACAGGTACGATTTCTGTGTGCCATCAGCCTGCTATGGCTTTATTTGATCCTGGATCCACTTGTTCATATGTATCTGCCTACTTTGTGCCTTGTTTGGGTTGTCTAGTTGAGCCATTATCTGTTCCTGTTTCTGTTTCGACCCCAGTAGGAGATTCTTTAGTAGTGGATCGGATTGTGAGATCCTGTATGTTATCTGTTGGTGATTCAGAGACTTGGGGTGATTTGATGATTCTTGATATGCTAGATTTTGATGTGATACTGGGCATGGACTGGTTATCCCCTCACCGTGTGGTTTTGGATTGTTATGCCAAGACCATTACCATAGCTGTGCCCGGTGTATCCCGGTTGTGTGGCAGGGTTCTGTTAGCCATGCACCATCTGGGATCATCTCTTGTCTTCGAGCTAGGAAGTTGATTTCCCGTGGGTGTTTAGCTTATCTAGCATATGTCTGAGATGTTAGTGCTGACCCTACTTCTCCTGAGTCCGTTCCTGTGGTTAGAGACTTCCTCGATGTGTTCCCTACCGACCTGCCAGGCCTTCCACCTGAGAGAGATATTGATTTTGCTATTGAGCTAGAGCCGGGCACTAGGCCCATTTTTATTTCTCCTTACCGTATGGCTCCTGCTGAGTTGAGGGAGCTTAAGGAGCAGCTCCAGGATCTGTTAGCTAAGGGGTTTATTAGACCTAGTGTGTCACCGTGGGGTGCTCCTGTTCTCTTCGTGAAGAAGAAGGATGGTTCGATGCGCATGTGTATTGACTATCGGCAGCTGAATAGGGTGACAGTGAAAAATAGGTATCCGACGCCAAGGATTGATGATTTGTTTGACCAGCTTCAGGGTTCAGTCGTGTTTTCGAAGATTGATTTGAGGTCTGGCTACCATCAGTTGATGATTAGGGCGGAGGACATCCCTAAGACAGCATTCAGGACACGTTATGGCCATTATGAGTTCCTGGTGATGTCTTTTGGGTTGACTAATGCCCCCGCAGCCTTTATGAACTTGATGCACAAGGTTCTTGGCCCGTATTTGGACTCATTTGTGATAGTTTTTATAGACGACATCTTGGTATACTCGCGTGGTAGAGATGAGCATGAGCATCACTTGAGGGTTATACTCCAGACTTTGAGAGATCATCGGCTTTATGCCAAGTTCTCAAAGTGTGAGTTTTGGCTTGAGTCAGTTGCATTCCTAGGGCACGTGGTGTCTAAGGATGGGATTAGGGTTGATCCGGGAAAGATTTCAGCGGTTTGTAAGTGGCCTAGACCTACTACTGTTACCGAGGTTCGCAGCTTTATTGGGTTAGCAGGTTACTACAGACGGTTCATTGAGGGATTTTCTTCCATAGCACCACCCTTGACTATGCTGACTAGGAAGGATATCCCATTTCAGTGGTCGGATCAGTGTGAGGATAGCTTCCAGAGGCTTAAGGCCTTATTGACTTCAGCTCCAGTTTTGACTTTGCCGGTTGAGGGTCAGAGCTTCTCCGTGTATTGTGATGCTTCTGGGGTTGGTCTTGGTTGTGTGTTGATGCAGCAGGGGTCGAGTAATAGCATATGCGTCGAGGCAGCTGAAGGTTCACGAGCGCAACTACCCCACTCATGACTTAGAGTTGGCGGCGGTAGTTTTCGCGCTCAAGATCTGGGGGCATTACCTATATGGAGTTCACTGTGAGATCTTCACTGATCACCGTAGTCTTCAGTATATCACGAGTCAGCGAGAGTTGAACTCGAGACAGAGGAGATGGGTCGAGTTACTGAAAGACTATGACTTCACTATTCTGTATCATCCGGACAAGGCAAACGTGGTAGCGGATGCCTTGAGCCGGAAGGCAGTGAGTATGGGTAGCCTAGCTTCTCTTTCAGTTTCAGAGCGACCATTGGCCTTGGACATTCAGTCCTTGGCTAAACGTTTGGTTAGGCTTGACTTGTCGGATCCTAGCAGAGTTCTCGCCAGTGTTGAGGTTCGTTCTACTTTGATTGATCAGATTCAGAGCCGTTAGTTTGAGGATCAGCAGTTGTGTGATCTTCGTGATCGGGTTGCTCAGGGTGAGACCAGTCGGGCTATTCTAGATTCAGATGGGGGTCTGAGGTTTGATAGTCGCCTATGTTGTTCGAGGATTATGATTTGTATTCAGTGATACTTCATGAGGCCACATTGTAACTAGATTAACCTCCATTCACCCTGGCACAACAAAGATGATAAGAGACTTTGAGGCCAGGCTTTACTGGTGGAGTGGTATGAAGCGGGATATAGCGGAGTTTGTATCTCGGTGCTTGAACTGTCAGCAGGTTAAGTCCGAGCACATGAGACCTGGTGGTTTGATGCAGCGACTTCCCATTCCTGAGTGGAAGTGGGAAGAGATTACTATGGACTTCGTTGTTGGTTTGCCCCGTACTTCTCATGGGTTTGATTCCATATGGGTGATTGTTGATAGGCTGACTAAGTCAGCACATTTCTTGCCGGTTCAGACTTCTTATGGTGCAGAGAGGTTAGCTCAGATCTACCTTCGTGAGA